>OX377201.1:22137430-22170335 GCA_947396885.1 Heligmosomoides polygyrus polygyrus | reverse complement strand
CGAAACGGACCCACTCCTTGATCGCATCGTAACCTCTGACGAGAAATGGATAATGTACACAACAGGCGACGATCGGCACAGTGGGTGGACAGCGATGAGAGCCCCAAGGTTTTTGCGAAGCCGGAATTGCACCAAAAGAAAGTAATGGTGACAGTATGGTGGTGTTCGCTGGGAATTATTCACCACAGCTTCCTCCCTCCCGGTGAATCCATCACGGCAGAGAAGTACTGCATTGAAATTGAAGAAATGATGAAAAAGTTGAAGGATATCCGGCCGGCCTTGGTAAACCGAACGCGAGTTCTCCTTCTGCACGACAATGCTCGCCCCCATGTAGCACGAATGACGTTGCAGAAATTGAATGAGCTGGGCATTGAAACTCTACCACATCCTCCGTTTTCTCCCGATCTCTCCCCAACAGACTACCATTTCTTCAAGCATCTTGGCGACTTCTTGGTAGGGAAAATATTCAAATACCTACAGAATGCCGAAAGTGCCTTCGAAGATTTCGCCAATTCCAGAACTTCTGATTTTTATGCTACTGGGATAAAAAAGCTTGTGTCACGTTGGCAAAGATGTGTAGAATCAGAAGGTTTTTATTTCGATTAATAAACTTGCCTACATGCCGAGATATTAACTGTTTAAATTTACAGTGGTTCAGTGCCATTTATTTCGTTACAACCTAATAGATAGCGCTTCTAAAGAACTCTTGGGGTTTTGACAAGAAAAACTCAGTGAGGCTCTTTTTTGAATAGTCTATATCGTTACTGCCCCCTAGAAAAAAAATAAAATTGAAATTAGTGTCCTTCGTGAAAATGGTGTACTTGCTGCGAAGGAATATTTGATGTATTTGCTGTTGTGGGTATGTCTGTTGTTAAGGAGTTTTTAGGCCTCAACTTGCGACCTTATAAATGTTTCCTGTTCGTGGTTAATTTGCTTAATTCATTTGCTTAAACACATTATCTACGTAAGCGCCGACGATGACGATGTCGATTATTCGGCAACAATACGATTATCACATAATTGTGTGAAATGATCGTCTAACAATTGTAAGAGCTTGTCCAGCATTCCAGCTTTCGCCGAAAAATGAAGTAAGAGTTTTAAAAAGACACAATTGTTTTGGAACGCTGCACAAGGTGTTTCAGGAACTACCATTGAAAACACTTTTTCTCGCCTGATCGACGATCGCTTCTGTGCCCCACTGTTATCTATAATCTTAAGTTTTTTGTCGATATCGATTGCGGGTGTTTTGCGTAAAATGCTATGTATCTACTATAATTCCATGTCATTATCAGAACATGGCAATTATTTTTGATCGAAGGTCTGAAATATGCTGGGAATCTAATTTACATGGTGATCAAGAATCAAGAACCAGTGAGCCATGTAATGGTGGACATGCAGATGAGGGTATCAGTGAATTTCTCATGCTGGGTTACTGCTGTGTCTGGCGAAGTTCATGAACTGCTAATGCCTGAATGCTGAGGGTCTGTCGTCTTTGAGTGCTGCAGCTACGTTGTCGAAGTCACAAGGTAGACGTGCTCAACGAACTAGTGCCAAAACCCGGATGGAGGGGTAGGGAGCGGTTCCGGGAGCTATCAGTAGTGTCGAAGAAGCAGTGAAGAGAACCAAGAACGTCCGGCTCCGTGCCCTCCTCCGCTTTTCCCCATGCGAAGATAGAGCGCAGGAACCTGATAGGAGGAAAGGAGGATCAAGAGGCTGTCAGCTTCATGCGATTCAAGGGTGTGAAGACACTTGGATACCGGAGTTCGTTGAGTTCAAAGGTCAGAGACGCTGGTGCATGGGATAAACTGTCGAAAATTAGGTGGACCGGTCAGATGATATGTTTCGCTGACACCAGCTGGAGGAGAGGGAAAGTACATCCCTAAAAGTTACCAGCTTTAAAATAGGTTTATTGGAATCCTTCGGGTCCTGGAAGAAAACATGACAATACTTTATCTGTCGATCACGGATCCAATGGGCCATTTTGGCACACGACAGGAAGATTTGAAACACTGCTGGCGTTCGCTCCTGTGAATGCTCGGACATCCAACGCAAGTGGCAGATGTCAGGTGAACACTGAATGTTGCGGTTAAAGACAATCCTTGTCTGTCGCTTCCCTTTCTCATCATATTCACTCCGTTTTGATGGTGAGTCTGGACTAGGCTGGCTTGTGTGCTGATGGTTCGTTGGAGCCGCCTTTACCACCGCAGATAATCGCTTTTTGGTATGGTCACTGTCAAGTCCAGCCAAGCCTTTCCTCTTTCTTGTCGATTCATAAATTATTATAGTAGCATCTGTGTCCAGAAAGGGTAAAAGGGGAGGTTATGTACACTCCTTAAAAGTGTCATGCCGATGCCGTCGTTGTAGAAGTAGATTGCTGATCCTCCCAAGGAGATGGATCGGTTCCCCCCAAACTGTTCAAGGCTATAAAAAAGTCCCATTCTTCTTTGTAAAAGCTGAGGTGAAGAAGGATCGCTTGGGTGCTTAGGCTTCGTGTATAAGTAGCTGAGCAAACTTGTGATGTTCTACAAGAGAGCGCGCAGTACTTTTTAACCATTTGCTGTATTAGTATTTTGCTACCGCTCAATAGCTTGCTACAAGTGCCCTTCACTTTTGCACATAGAGAAGAAGAGAAAAGAACAGCCACCTTCAGATGGTAGAAGTACACCTTTCTGCTGTTCACATCTCTCACTCGTAGGCTTCATCCGCATCCGTAGTCCCGTTAATCATCGAGCAGCTCGAGCGGGAGCCAGCAACATCTCTATTCGTCCTTGTCGCGTGCCAGAGTGCTTCAATGAGGTACCTTCCGCGAACATGAGCAGCATTCAGAGATGGGATCGCGCCAGCCCATCAGGTCGCATTAAAACGGCATGCAACTCAGAGAGGATGTATAAGGTCAGCATTCCGATCGGCTGGCGTGTCCTCGGCCGGCGCCCTGCTTCGTTGTGATTGGCTGGCGCGCCATCACCTACCATTGATGCCCATCTTCGCGACAGGAACCGAAGGTCCGCTAGCCGATGGTGTTTTCTTGGGAGCGATGTTGTTCTCTTGACATCCCGCGGAATCCAGTCGGTGACGGCCCTCGTCCAGCGGTTGTCTGCGAAGCGCATTACGTGGCGACCACCTACATAGTTTTTGACGACTTGGTCATGCGACAGCGTCTCTGATCTTCGAACGTCGACGAAGCTCGGAACTCCGGAGGCCTTCTTTCATTTGCGTGTATCGTGTCACTCCGAGCATCGCTTCTCGATCCTACGGTGGGATTCAACGCCGATCGCATGTTCCTCCTACTTTCGTATTGCCCAGGTCTCTGAAGCGTATGTTAGGGCGGGAAGGACAGTGGAGTCGAATAGGTGAGCACGGGGTCGGATGTCCTTCGTCTTCTTAACGATTTCCTCGACACTCTTGAAGGCTCCCCAAGCCGCTCGTTTCCTCCTGCCCAGTTCCGGCGCTACGTCGTAGGCCATGTTGACATCACGACTCAGATGTTGCAGAGAATTCGGAGATGTTCATTCCGTAGAGCGATAATGGGGCATCAGAAGCTCGTCCATCGTCATCTACATCGTATTCTTGAGGTTCAGCTGCAGTCAGCGTTCCGCTTCAGTCTCCGGCTGATTAATACATAGAGATATTCACTGGCTGTACCGAACGTTTGCCGATTCAGTGAACTACCAATGATGCCCTTTCAGCGAGCCCCCTGTTTACACATACCTCCAGAGTGCTATCTGAGCATGAAAGCCAAATGATATCCTGCAGGCCAATATTGATCGGCCGTTATTGAATGCTATTACTTTGCTGCCTCGTTGAAGAGGTTTGGGTCCATCTGCCTTCACAGAAGTAAGTGAGATTACTTCTGTTCTGTCAAACTGTTGAGCTAGCTTCGATCGGAGCTACGGACATTGCTTCTCGGCTAGAAACAATCTAGACATGAGCATACTTTATATCTTAAACAAGACGTTCGCTTCTATTTATTATTTTTTTCACGGAGGTTCCATTCACTAATCTGCAATGCGTAAGCCTGATGAAAGGGTGCGGGTTCGATTCTGTTCTGAGTTTTTTCTTTCCATAACCAATCCTTCTATCATTGTTATGCTTTCCTAAACATGCAGTATAAATGTTGGTGAAAAATTGTTGAAAAGAAATGAAAAATAATGGCGAAGCGGCAAATACTATGTTTGGCTGTATGGACATATTGAATAAATATTAATAAGTTAATCAATTATATAATGAATAAACAACAAATAATATTCTAAATACCCTAATATTAGTAAATAAATGTTATATGCAATTAAAAACACAAGTTTTGTTTTCTCTTTTTGTATTATATTTTTAAATGAGCCTTATGTGCGTTCACAAGGTGATATAGTAAAGGGCAAGCGGACCTTGTACAGCTTCAATTACCTCACGCTGTGAAACAAGGAGTAGTACACGATATGCCAACGCACTAGTATCTGGTAGTGCTCTGCTGTTTTCCATCAGTTCAGCAGCCAAAACACGAGGAGATTGAAACCGTGGACAAACGTGCAGTGAATGGACATAATAGTAATAATATCTCGAAGAAATTGAATAAGAAATTAAGCAAATTATTTTATTGTAATACAGAAGATGCAGCGTCATTTTTTATTTTTTATTTCATTTTTTTTATTTTATGCACACATGGGTGCGCCACAATGGAAAAATGTCAAGAATACACCTTTGTCCTATTCGACCTTCGAATAGTCGAATTTCGAATATTCGACTATTCGAAAAAGGTCTAATGTTCTAATTATTCGTTTATTCGAATATTCGAAAGAGTTCAATATTGATTTATTCAATTATTCGAATATTCGACTATTCGGACTTATACGTTTTGAAAATTCGAATGATATTCGATTATTCGAAATTCGAATTTTCTCCAAGGACAAAGGTACAGTTAAGAACCGTGAAGGAAGAACCACCATCGTTATGTCAGGATGCAATAAAAAGAACGAGGACGAAAAAAAAATCAAGAACACAACAATAGTAGAAACCTGAGGTGTTTCTACTGCTATGTAAATAATGCTGATCCTGAAATACCTCACGATTTTCGAATCGAGGGAAAGGTACTACTCTCGGGGTATCATTTCAACCACACTAAAAATGCGAGAAAGAAAGACAGCTCCACACTGCGGCTCTACCTATATGATCCGAAAGATCACCCAAAAAGCAAAAAAAGAGCCGCTGATTAAAGTTCGGCTAAAAAAGTATAAGAGTTGGAATGTAATTAGAAACTTTGTTAGTTAGTTTTTAAAGTTTTTTTTAAGTTTTACAAGTTCACATTTAAGAAAATTTATGCTTGTTCACAGTCTGAGATCGTACAGGTCATCCTAAGCACGTACATTCATAGAAGAGTTCAGCTTAGCAAAATCGAGATATTCATACCTTAATCAAATTAGGCTTTCATATGTATTGAAGGTACTGTAGAGGCGCCAACTTATCCGTTATCTTTTCAGCGCTCAGGAAGACTTTATGAAATTGTTCGATCGCGGATCGTTACCTGTGGAAGCCGACAAGGATCCGTTGAAACGGCCGCTGCCAGCTGCTTTTACGCAATTTGTGAGTCGTTTTGTCTAGAAGAATTCCCTTTCGTTACATTATTGATTTTCAAAAAGTTCTATTCTGTGTCCTGTTATTGGAATTCTCGTACATTTTTTGCCGGAAACTTCTCAGGCTTTTGCTGCGCGACTTACACTATCATTGTCGGTTTATCTGTATAGAAAATTTGTGTTTTTCTTCTGCTTTCGCAAGCCAAGTCTCCAAGCTTAGCCCCTTTTTGTGGTTCCCTGCAGTGTGTGATCAGTTCTCATTTATTGGAGTCGTTAGGTAGTTTTATGAAACATGAACAACTTGCTGATAGCATTACAGTATTATTTTTAGGATGCGCCACATGTGCAAAGCGTATATCTTTGAGGTTGAAGACCCATTCGGCTTTTATAAATGTTGAACTCTTCAGTTCCCACTTTTGTTAAGAAGCAGCAGTTTTGTCGCCCAGCCATTAATCACTTTCTGCGACTTTGCCCCAGAAATCGATAATCCCGATTGATAGTTGATGGCGAATCGATACTGCTTACTTGTTCACCTGCTGAATGCCTGCTCGTTGGCCGCATGTGCACGTTGTGTCCACTTTCTTCTTCTTCTTTTTCTTCTTCTTCTTCTTCAGTGTTTGTCCCGCTTCGTCGCGGGATCCGCTCTTCTGGTGTCATGACGCCACCTTTCCCGGTCATGCGCTTGATCAGGGTGAACGCCAGTTACTTTCATGTCCATGTGTAACGACGTATCCGACCAAGGCTGCTTCGGGCGTCCTCTAGGCCGCTTTCCTGACACTTCCAACTCAAGGCCTATCTTACGGACGTTGTCTTCCTTTCCACGTAGAACGTGGCCGTACCATCATAAGCGAGCTTCGCACATCTTGTCCGCTATCGGCTCGACACCAAAGTTCTGCCGAATAGCATCATTTCTGAAGCGGTCCATGCGGGTGACTCCAGCCGTCCAGCGCAGCATCTTCGTCTCCATGACGCTGAGGCGCGCTTCAACTTCCTTGGTCGCAGGCCAACGCTCAGCGCCGTACATCGCTACCGTCCGCACGACTGCCTTGTAGATCTTTGACTTCAGGTGCTCTGATATCTTCCTTTCGCACAGCACATCAGTCAGCGAACGGCCACTTGGACCACTTGTGTCCACTATAAGTGTTGAACCAATACCAGGAATCAATATGGTCTACTAAGAAGTTTTCTTCCGCTTGCAATTAATTTTGCGCAGACGCATAGACAGACAGGCAGACTAGCGAATTAAAGGATACGGCTAAAGATCGGTGTAAAGCAGTTTCTGCTTTTTACGCTACACGCTTTCTACTGTATATTGTGGAGACAATTTGACTGCCTATTTTGCCTAAACAATAAATTGCGGTGAACAGCTGTCATGCAAGTGAATGTTTTATTCCTTACAAGGATGTCTGGTTCAAATTCTCTTCTTCTTTTTTTTACGCTTCAGAATATTTATACTAGAAAAATTACACCTCGATTAAGACGCTTCCTTATTGTAATGTGCCATGGTCAATCATAAGGAACAATCTGTGCAATAGGATTATGTTTGATGCTTGCGTTCGAACAGCGCCAGTGGTGTACTGACGTAGAGCACTCTCGCTCGGTCTTCAGGAGGTGCAGGTTCGAGCCCCGCCTGGCGCTAGAGTTTTGATTGCAACAAGACATCGTTGTAACAGCTCACAGCCTCGATACCAGCCACTTGAAGTCTAAAGAAACTGACTTTAACCTGTGCTATCTTCAAATTGCTGTCAGGAATCACGGATGTTGATGTTTTTTACTCCCCCCCCCCCCCACCTTCTAGAACCGGAGGTGGTTCGAAAGATATCTCCTTTCGAAGCTCTAGAACTACACGAAGGCTAGTGGTTTTTACTTGCAGAGCAGGATTCACATACTTGTCTTTAATTGTCTTTAAAACATACATTTATATTGTCGAGTAGGTTTCCGGCTCTTGCAGAAGTATGGCTGAAAGGAAGTCACTTCTGTTTAAAAATTTTATAACCATATCGTCTTTTTAGTGCCGTGTTTCTTCTAGTTCCAACATGTATCTTATGTCACGTAATAAATTTCTATTAATTTTATTAAGAGCTCGTTCAGCTCATCCACTTCGTATAGTAGTTTGTTTTGCCTGCTTTGCTGCTGCTTTTTTCACTCGTTTCCATTCATATTTTATAATCATATTGTCTTTTTTATTTAGTGCCGTATTAATTATTAATTTCATATTTATTACATGGAGATTTTATTTATTTATTTATTTATTTATTTATTTACTACGTCGCTAACGCCAAACTACACTTAAACTATACGGGAACAATAAAAAACCAGAACTGAAGACAACTAAAATAGAAAATAGAAAAAGAAGAATAAAACAAAATTGGACAGTAGACTCAACTAGTAAACCACCAGAAATTAAAATTCGTTCACAACCGACTAGCCAAAGAACAGGTTTTCTTTTTCAGCAGACATCCCACTCTCCCAGCGAAGTAATATAGGACAAGAGGTGGGCAGGTTTCAAAGATAGAATCAACAAAAATGTTTGTGAAGAAGAAAGAATTAGAAGAATGAAAAAGATTCATGTAATAAATATGAAATTCTTTTCTCAGGTGATTTAAAGAAGTAGTTGGCTTGGGACGATCTCGAGCAAACCACATATCTATACCTCCTTTGGGTTGGAAATGACAGCCTGCCTCCTCCTCCCACTGCGCCTCCACGAGCCTGAAATGGATAATATGGTAGGACGGGCAAATTACGATCTTCAGAAATTTTTTGTTAATCTTCTTTTTATAGTGATTTGCTGCGCTTATCAGCAAGCGGGTTAAATCGTAAGCCATCATGAGCAGCACGGCCCGCTAGACTAATAACCATTAAACGAAGAATAATTCTGTGAAGCATAATCATTACTTAGTGCCCACGCTCTCTGGATTTGCTGCCAAGTAGAGCACATATCTCTCTTTAGCAGGGTTGTTTAAGGCTTTGTTCCAGTCAAAAACACTGAGAACAAGAAGCGACGAAAAAAATCTGCGCAGATTCATCAACGTCTACAATAGCACTGAACGAATAACACTGTAAAGCCTATAGGCCCATGCACACTTCTGTGACACCGCGGTGCGGCAACAGGAGCGACGGCCACCTCCGCGAAATCCGGCGGTTGCGGCGCGGTCGCGTTAGAGCATTGTTATAGGCAACGGGACCGACGTCCCAGTGCATGTCGCGCCGCTTGGAATGATTTGAACCATTCCAGCCTGCGGCACTCAGCGCGGCATCGCCTGCGATAGCCGCAAAAGTGTGCATGCCCCCTTCTGCGGCACGTGTCGCTATGTCGCGCCGCGCCCGTCGCGGCCCTATCCTTCATCATGTCCGTGCCGCGCTGTCGCAGAAGTGTGCATGGGCCTTATGTTATACTTCGGCGACGCTGTTGTTGACGACGTCGGCGACAGTGTTAGGCCCCGTTTATACTTCCGACACCCAGCGAAGCGACGGCATGTAAAGTGGCCAAATTGATCGATCGCGTCGCTGAATCAAGATGGCCACCATACATGGCGTCACGTCGCTCGGCGTTGAAGTATAAACGGGGCCTTAGCCCTAGTTTATATTTGCGCCGCCACGTGGCGCGGCACCATGATCGCCAAAGATATCGATTTTTCTAGTCGCTCTGTCGATATATATCTCGACCATCATGCTGCACCGCGCCGCGGCGAGAGTATAAAAGGCGCCAAACGCAGTGCGTAGCAGCCCGCGCAACACAGCGTCGCCGAAGTATGACATAGGTCTAAGGCCCCGTTTATACATCGTCGCGGCGCGACGCGATTGATCCAAATTGATCGATCGTGTCGCACAATCAATATAGCCACTATGCGTGGCGTCGCATCGCGCCGCGACGAAGTATAAACGGGGCCTAAGAGGCCCCCCAGAGTTCTGCGGCGTTGCCGCTGCCCTATCCTTTATCATAGGGCAGAGACGCAGAGCTCTCCGCCGGCGGCGTCCCTGCCCTATCCTTAATCATTGCGGCGAGCGGCATTGCCGCAGAACTCTGTGGGGGCCTTAACACTGTTTTGTAACAGGCATTCAGCCCATGTACAATCAATAGGGTCTGAAATGCAAGATTTCAGGCGGGGGCGTATGCAATCTTGGGTATTTGCACGCTACAAAAATTTCGTTACCACGCGGTTTCATATGAGTTTCAAACAGCTCTAAAGGCTTCAATAGCAGCAATGTTAGAACCTTTAGAACAGTACCAATATTTTTGGGATACCCTGCAAGTCGTGGTGTGTCTTTAAGTTTCGAACCTTAAAAGAAACACAGATCTATCGATACGGCGACTTTTTGGAGAAAGTGTAACAAGAATTCAAGCGAAAACAATCAATCGAGTGTAAAATGCAAGGTTTCCGACGAGTGCGTTTCGCATTCCATACCGCTCATATGTAGGAATATTTCTATGTTCTCAAGCTTTCATACGAGCCTTTAACTTCTTCAGTGCCATCACTGTTAGCAAGGTTATCATCTTTCAAACAGTGTATACATTTTTTTGGAACACCCTGTACTGCCATTGGCTTTCACTGCCTTATAGGAGTTGTAACAACAGTCATTAACGGTCGAGATAGTAAATATTAGGCTGCCAAGAAACAAATGAGCGTTTGAAACTCGAATATTCAAATTATCATAACTCAGCTTAGGATGAACATTTTCAATCAATGTAATAACTGTTAGAATCAGCACATCTTTGCCAACAAGAAACACATTTATCTATACCGTAAGTCTAGAAATCCGGAGTTCTGGAGGCCATGAAAGCGCTGAAGTCATTTTCGACATCATCTTGGTTGCTGAATTTCTTATCCTTCACAGGGCGATCAAATGCTTGAAAAATTGTAATTGATAGGGGACAGATCTGGTGAATATGCTGGATGTGGCGGAGTTTCGTATCCCAATTCATCCAGTTTCTGGACAATTTTGAAAACTGCGGACGCACGTTCCCATGAAGTAGGATTGGGCCTCTTCGGCTGACCAGAACCGGCTGTTTTTCAACCGACTTCTGGTGCTTCATCTCAATTTCGGCACAGTAATTCTCCGCTGCGATAGTCTCTCCAGTCTCCAAGAGTTTGTAGTGGACTATACCAGCCATTGCCAACCATGGTTCTTTGGATGGAGACTTGATTTCGGCACCTCCTTGAGAGTCTCAATCTTGTCCAGCCATTGTGCAGAGCGACGACGTTTGTCAAGAGCATCCACTTTTCGTCGCTGTCACGACCCTGCCAAAAAGGCTCCCTTAGATTGCGCAGCCTTAACGAAACACAGGTGTCGTGGCGCTTCACCATCTGTCCGGCGATCAGTTCGTGCGGGATCCATGTATCCAATTTCTCTTTTTTTTCGACCGCATTTAAGTGACGACCGATAGAGCTGCCGTCAACGCCGAAACGCTGTGCTAGCTCTCTCACAGTTTGAGGCGGCTCCGCCTCACCACGACTTTGAGTGAGGGGTGAGCGCGGCCTACCTCCGTCCTCATCTTCGAGAGTTTCATCTCCAGATCGAAACCTTTCGAACCAGTGGCGATTTGTGCGTTCCCTAGCAAAATCCTCCCCAAATGCTGCGTTGATGTTACGGGTCGTTTCAGCTGCACTGATAACAAGTTTGGATTCGTAGAAGAAAATTTGTCGAAAATTGCGTTCGGACATCTGAAACGGCAAAGCTTAAATTTGGGAAAAATTTATGTTGTATACAAAACTCAGGCGCATGGAGCGCAGTCAGGGGAGGCGCCGGCTATCGCCTGTACCCGATACCGTTCCTGGTTCGGATTTCCCGCCCAAGCCAACCAAGCCTTCCATCCCTCCGGGGTCGGTGAATTGGTACCACACTTGTCTGGGAAGGGTAAAACGCTGACTTGTTCAAATCAGTTACTTTAAGCCTCAAGTGGCTGGTACCGAGGTAGTAAGCTCTCACAACGATGTTTTGTTGCGATCAAAACTTCTAGCGTCAGGCGGGACTCGAACCCGCACCTCCCTCTGACCGGGCGGGAATGCTCTACGCCTTTACACCACCGGCGCCGTTTGATCGAACGCAACATCCACACCTCGTGGGACCGATCAGCACTCACTGACTTGTTCATCGGCTGGCCACCGCAAGTCACTGTATGGCCAAATACGCATTCAACTCGTCTCCATGACATCCCGTAGAAGTAGAATGCGTGGCGCATCCCAAAGGGGATTGATTAACGCTGTCCTCTCTCCCTTCTCCTTTTTTCCTAACCCGCTGTGTAAAACACTAGACGATTTATCCTTTTTATCCTTTATACAACTAAAACTCGAAGGCACCGTTAAGGAGTGCATAAACTCGGCTTTCCAGTGGTGTATAACACTACAAGGTATAAAACACTTTATTGGAAAAATTGTACTCAAATAATAACAAATGCAAAACGCTCGTTTATTCCTTGACAACCTAATATAATCGTGAGCGAGCTTGAATGAGATTCGCATGGATCAGCACACGAGCGCAAACACTTCGATGCCCGGATGCGTGCGAATATATCTGCCCATTCTGTCGTCGGCATCGCGACTCTTCTGGCTCGACAAAAGCGCTCGGTTGGTGTTTGATGACGGGAGGAGGGGCATCGACACACAAAAGCGGCGGAATCAGTGGCCGAGCAGCGGTCGTCGCCCCGGCGCACTCCACGTGGCGTCCGGCAGCTCGACACCGTGGTTGTACTCCGCCCGTACCGTAGCCGCCGGCACTTTCTGACGGCTGTTTTCGGCGCTCCGCCTCGGTGGAACCTGGCCTCGTTATCGCCGTTGGGTGGCTTATCACTCTGGCGACGAGCAAACACATCGATCTTATCGCTGTCGGCTTCGACTGAAAACGCGCCTCCAATCGGAGGTTTTTGTGGATTGTCGTTGATAACGCTGTCACACCTCGGCCATTGAGCGTCCAGGGAACTGGGAATGAGGGAATGTTTCTCCCTTACTCTTCCTCCTCCACCTGGTATCTGTTCCTGTGACACATCGTCATCCAGGAGGTCTACCATTGTAGACTTCCACGAGATAATGTTTACTTTCGATTTATTCCTAGAGGTTCTGCTTCAGAGAGCGCATAATTCTAGATTTATTTATTTATAGACATAGATGGATGTATAAAAAGGATAAAGAATAAAGGACGGCGTTACTCAATCCTTTTTGGGATGCGCCACGCATTCTACTTCTACGGATGTCGTGGAGGCGATTTGAATGCGTATTTTGCCATACAATGACTTGGGGTGGCCAGCCAATGAACAAGTCAGCGTTTCATCCTTCCCAGGCAAGTCTTGTACCAATTCACCGACCCCGGAGGGATGGAAGGCTTGGTTGGCCTGGGCGGGAAATCCGAACCAGGAACCTGGTATCGGGTGCACGCGACAGTCGCGCCTCCTCCGACTGCGCTACACGCGCCCTTATTGCTGGAGTATAGTAATGGTCATAATAAACTAATATAGTAATAATAACGGAATAATAAACTTTGCTTTTATAAAAATGAACGCCCTCATCGTTTAAAGGTACTGCGACAAGTATTTTCTTTGTGCGACATTCGTGAAATCCGGGAATATTTGATTCGATTTGGTTTCCGTACTTCTCGACTAGCGCATGATAGTGTAGTCGAAGAGAGCGTCGTCTGTTACGTGCACCCCAGATCAAGGTTCTTAGTTCGGGTTTCCCGCTCAATACAGTCAAGCCTTCCGTCCCTGTGGGGTTGGTGCAGTGGTGGTGACAAACTTGTCCGGAAAGAGTAAGACGGTGCCCATCGGCGGCGGAGATGCGTTCCCTACACTGCCCGTAGAATGGGGTGGAGCAAGGGCGCGCCGCGCTGCGCTCATGGTGGGCGAGATTTCCTGATCCCCGCCATCACATGGAGGAATCGCGTTGCTAAACACTTTCTTGACCTGGCAGCTTTGTCCTGAGCAGATTTCATTCTTGAGACAACAATGTTACACACCATATTTGGAGGGTAAGGCTTCTCAGCTTTAGCGCCAAGGCTTTCTTAAAGTCCCACCGTATTGCTCAGCGCTAAGGTGCGTTGGCGTTTTCGAACAGTGTAGCGACATCCGCTAGAAATTTCTTCAATATAAGGAGAATTGCTTGATCATTTAAAGTCCCCAATCATTGTTTGACCCTTTAAAGGCCCCAATTTTGGACGACGCCACGCTATTCAACGAATCCGCAAAGTGCGGCGCGGTTTTCGCGCGCCACATCTCGTCCAAATAGGGCGGTGCGAAAAAGGTGAGAAGTGGGCAGCGAGCGGAATCGTGTAGGGAACGCACGCCCCTCCCCTCCCCTCCCCCCATCTGCTGGCTGCTGCAAGCCATTGTATGAAACAAATACGTATTCAAGTTAACTTCAGGACATCGCGAAGAAGTGGAATGCGTGGCGTGTACCAAAGACGGACCGATTAACGCCATCCTTTATCTTTATCAATCAATCAATCAATATATACATTTATTTATCTAATCTATTTCAATGGGACTGAAAACAAAATTTTTCTACGGCATTTAAATGGGCTGAAGCAACGAGCTTGTTCTTCCCTCAATGTGAAAGGCCTTCAATAAGAATGTGTATTCTTTTATTATTTTTAAACTGACTCAAGGAGCAAGCGATATGGTGGAAATAAGTGCACCCTCTGCGGTTTTTTGTCTACTAAGCTTCGATTCCACTCATATCCACTCGCTATATAGTCCACTGCTGTACAGCTGTTAGATTTTCGTCTAGTTTAGTTCAGTGAGGGTTCTAAATGGGAAATGGCCGGGAAGTAGTATGCGTGGCGCAATTCAAATCAGCCGGAATCTGTCTGACCTCCCTGTTTTATTCTCTAGAATTAGAAGATATCAATGGCTCTGAGAGCCTCCATTTTAATCAGCTTAGAGTGACCGAATCTACTGAAACCTTTCATCCTTTGTATCGGAGAAGTATCAAGTAGTGTCAGGACGCAAACCTCGCGCTCCAGTCCTTTCTCCGTCTTTGAATTGGAACTACAGTAGTCGTTTTCTACAAGACCGTCGTTTCATGCTTCATATTTAGTTATAATTCTTCTTCAGTGGCTATTGCACGGAAGAGATTTAGAGAATCTTGAAGCGACCTAAAATGCAGATTATCGCTACTTATTACGGAGCTCATAGATGACGCGCGAGATAGCTGTATCGCATTTTGCTCGCATTATAGAATAGGAATTGATGAAGCTAATTTCTCAAGTCCTCCCGCCTTGCGTCAGTTCTCGGATCGCACGCATGTGTTTCTGCTGCGAGTAGCTGCTTGCGTAGCCTCCTGATTCTAAAGGCCATAAGCTTGCTATAATAATCGGGTCAAAATAAACTCCCATTGCGACCCGTACCATCTTCTGTAGTGTTCACTCACTTTCAGAAACCTCCTCTGAATGTTCAAGTCTCCTAGTTTTCTTTAAGCCTTATTTGGCCATTTTTGAGATTATAATTAAAATAGTTTGAAGAATTAAGGATAACGGACGACTTTACATTTTTTGGATACACCACGCGTTTAGGTTTTGCGGGATATCGTGGAGGCGATTTTAAGACGTATTTGTCCATACAATGACCTGCGGTGGCCAGCCAATAAACAAGCCATCGCTTTACCCCTCCCAGACAAATCTGGTACCAATTCGATGACTCCGGAGGAATGGAAGGCTTGGTTATCCTGAGCAGGAAACGAACCAGGAACCTGGTGTCGGGTGCACGCTACAGCGGGCACCTCATATCACTCCAATGAAGCTCAATGAATTCGACCTGAACCACTTTGATCAAGTGCTTTAGCTCAACTGGTTCTATGCTGATATCAGATTCTGCTTATTCTGGTACAGAGTAGGATCCTGTTCGCTCCATTGAGGTGTCGCAGATGATGTGTTCGATCGAACAGTACCAGTGGTGTAGTGACGCAGCATCCTACCCGCTAAGCAGAGGGGGTTCGAGTTCTGCCCGGTGTTAGAGTTAGATCGCAACAAACGTCGTTACTACAGCTTTTACCCCATTGTTCTTAGTGTGATACAATTTTAATGGAATTCCGCCACAACGAGTTCCTTTCTGTTTGCACCCTACAAATTGAGCTTAGTTTCCAACAATTACACATCGCTGGGCGCATGTAGCGCAGTCGGTGGAGGTGCCGGCTCCCGCGTGTACCCAATACCAGGTTCCTGGCTCGGATTTTCCACCCAGGCCAACCAAGGGTTCCATCCCTCTAGGAGGGTCTATGAATTGGTTCCCAGACTAGTCCGGGAAGGATAGAGCGCTGACTTGTTTATCGGCTGGCTACCTCTAGTCATTGAATAGGTAAATACGCAATCAAATCACCTCACGGCACCCAGCAGAAGTAGAATGCACGGCCCATCCCAAAAGGGATTGAGTGACACCGCCCTTTATGATTTTGCCCTTTCATCCATACTAGGGCCATCATAATGTTTTGGCATATAATATCAAAGTGTTGAGGACATTTGAGTGGATAGCGAAAGGGTACACTGCAACCTTTTTCTCACTTACAATGACCTGTGTGGCAAGCCGTTGGGGATTTGCGGATGTGTTCGTTGTCGCTCATTACAGCTCTCAAAAAGGGCAAGAGATTATCACCTGGATTTTTCCTTGGTCTTCTGACTAAAGCGGAGCTGTTGGCTTTTAATGCTTGAGGACAAATGCCCGCATTATTCCCTTACAAAGCTCTCAATAAGGCCATCCTTCTGAGCGCTTAATGACGTCTTTTAATTGCGTGATACTAAAAACAAGATAAAACCAAACCGTTGGAAGGGCGAAAGTGTTGCAAACCACAGGCATGTGAACAGTGCGTCGCCTTTCATTTCATTTCAGTGGCGTGAATACGAATGAAGAGATCATGCTGCTCGGTGTGTCGTAATTGCCTGCGGTTTTTTCTGAGCACACGGTTTTTCGGGTCGTCATTTGAAGTCTAATTTCGCAGCTCTCCAGTTCTCATGCCGACAGCGCTTCTCTCGCCTCCGTCTCCAATAATTTCATACCAGGACGAAGCTTCCACGTCGTTTCTCCAGAAATCTTCTTAGCGACGACTCGTAGCGGCATCTCTGTGCTCTCAGGACTGCATCCGCGCAACAATACTCCGGAAATCCATCTTGTGATCTCCACCTGGACTCGGAGATTTCTATTCAAGCATATCAGTTTATGATTGACGACCAGAACTCCGTTGTAAGAACCCCGAGGCAAATGCGACGGTGTCACATGGTAGTGCTCTGAGTCGTCAGACGTGAGCTCGTTGGTTCGGTTCCCGTGGCGGTCGTTTTTTGCACGTCATGATTTATCTTCGAAATGACATTTCATTCTGATTTTAATTTGCTTTACTTTTACTGATTTTTATTTACTATTTTGCCCAATGGAGTAATAGCCTTACGTTGAACACGATGTTTCTAGCAACTTTAGCATTCATGAAACAAAGCAAAACATGTGTGAGGCAAACATCTTCTTAAAGTACTGCAAATCTCATACCTCAAGTGTGATCTGCCTTATTCTCTGAGTACTTCAAAAAATTTGAAAACCTCGGGGCACAAACATTCCAGTCAATCTGCGTCAGAGCCTTCAGTCGGTTACCTAGCACTGTTGTACCATCAGAGCTCCAGAGGTCGAGGAGTGGTCGGAAAAATTTTATTATCCCAAACTTCGCCCAAAGAGGTTAATTGAGGTGCTGATGACGAAACTGACATCCGTTCTCAAACTTTCACCGGTTACTGTAGGTTACGGTAGCAGCGGCCTTACTTATCCACACCGCATCCTACTGTACACCACCGTAATACCAAAAGCAGATGTCAAACTCGTGATCAGTACCTCAAAAAAAACCTTTGCGTCAAGTTCAGGTGAAAAAAATTGCGACCACTCCTCGACCTCTGCCAGAACTGTAAAAGTGTGATACAATAACGCCAATTGTCCCTCTGCGACATGCTCTGACCACAAGACTTGAAGCTTCAAGGTGAACTCGCTGTGGTGTGCCTCTTGAATACCACTTATAGTGTCATAATTCCAAATAAAAGGTCATTTCGAAGATAAATCACGATGTGCAAAGAAGAAGGAAGCCACGGGAACTGAACCAACGTCCTCACACCTGACTAGCCGGAGCACTACCCCTGCGCCACCGCCAGAGCCTGCGGACCACCCTTACAGAGCCCTCATCCCTCATCGCTCTCGCGCTAGCTCTTTCGCGCGGCCAGCCCACAGTCAACCGCTGAACTTCGACAGCTCACAACTCGCTCAGGAGTTTCATTTCGCGCTTTTGACACCTATATTCGTAATCTGCATTACGAGTTTACTTCAATGATACTGGCCTCCACTTGAAGTTCCATGGGAGGTCGAAAGCCTTCCCTAGTGAGGTGCAACTGATGGGTTCAAAAGACAAGTCTCACGATCAGTCATGTTCAGTTACACTACTCCATCCCTTGCTTTTTTTGGGATGGTAGAAGAGGATGGTGAGATTTGACTAACCATAAGTTAGGTCCTAAACCCTCCTCACCATTTTCGCTTGGAGATCCGCGTACGCACTATAAGGTGACAGTGACAATGATAAGACATGACGCACTCTTGTTGCCGAGAATTTTCCGTTATCCTTGCTATTAGGTTGGTGGAAAAGTTTTGCACCAAAGGGTAAATTTTTCCAAAATCTTATTGCTTCTTTTGTGAGCGACTTCAATCTACAAAGTAACTACATAACGTTTAACTTTACATCTACAATATTCTGCCATCTGATGGGGAGATCACGAAATCCTTTCTCACAGAATGGGAAACTCGAAGAACTGAACTGTGATTCGAAGAAGTGCTCCACCTCGGATTTCAGTTCGGTTCGGTCGATGAAGCACCTATCCCTTAGGTGCTGCTTGAGAGCTCGAAGGAGGTGGTAGTTCGATGGCGCAAGATGTGGCGAATACGGCGGGTGGGGCAGCACTTCCCCTCTAAGCTCCTGCAACACCTGGCGAGATGACCTTGCAACATGGGGGCGAGCATTGTCGTGAAGAAGGCAAACATCCCTCCGCCCTCGCCGTTTGCGCGACATGGCCTCGCTCAGCTTCTGCAGCTGTGTAGCGTAGATGTTCGCTGTTACTGCGGTGCCGTCGTCAGGAAGCTCACGATAGAGCTTTCCTCGAGAATCCCATTAACAGCACAGCAATACCTTCCTCTGGAGGATGTCCGTCTTGAGGTTGTGGTTCTCCTTGAGGGAACCACTTCGCCTTTCGAGTATGGTTAACGAGGAAGACCCAGGATTCCTCTCCCATGACGACATTTTCGAGAAGGTCCTTATTACAAAAACAAACAAGGAGAGACTGAGCGCTAGTCAGTCGCGAAGCCTTGTTCATGTCACGGTGTCAGTCAGCCTTCACTGCAATCGTAGTATTTATATGCCCTCAGAAGCAAATTGCCACGTATGCGAAATATTTTAGAATGTTTGCGCTACAACTACTTGGCACCAAACAGTCCTTGGAAGTTCCCGTTAAATCTTGAGAATTTTTCAAAATTTTTGGTGCAAGACTTTTTTCACCGTTTCCGTTTTTCACCGTTAATATTATCAGCGTTTCCTTATTGTTCCAAGCTTTCTGGACAGTGTATGTGACTGAAGCTCACTGTTAATCTCGTAGGCAAAGATAACAATAATTTCACAGTACAAGGTAAAGGAAGGGCGTGTGGTAGCGCAGTCGGAAGAGGTGTGTACTGTTGCATGCATCCTGAGCAGATTTTCTTGGTTCGTGTCGCGCTCACAGATTCTCAAGCTTCTCACCATCTTGGGTCGCCGAGTTGGTACAAGACATGTCTGGAAAGGATAAAATACTCACGTATCCATCGTCTGGTCACCGCAACCTATTGTTTAGGCAGAATACTTATACAAATTGCCTCCACGACATCCCGTAGAAGTAGAAAGCGCGGCGCATCTCAAAGGGGATTGAGTAACGCCGTCCTTTATCCGTTTGTTCTCCTTCGACATAGTTTTTGTCGTACCAGCAATTCCTTGTGCAGTAAGAATTAAGTGGAAACTGACTATTACAAAGTGGGGCATTATTTCGCTCATGCTCTGTCTCTAGCATGTCGATGACTTTAGTTTTTATTCTTTTTTGAAGAGTTTTTTCCCAGAAGTGCACAGCTCTTGCAGTCATTCACTTCCACTAGATTTGCTATACTTCCGATTTCTTCTTGCACTGAAGCAAATCAAAGTCAATGAAATTATTCACTCCATTCTGATTCGCTTATGATAAACGAGCCTATTAATTGCAGCCACAATCACCTGCCCTATGGCGGGGTGATTGTTTACGCAATAATTCTGCTTTTGATTCATTTCCGCGTATACGAGTGTCTATAATTTACCTTCGGGACCTATATTTGTGTGATCGTAATGGGGGGGGGGGAGGGTTGGTCAGATGATCATAATTGCTTAGAATCTCTAGAAGAAGTTGGTTTTAGATAACTAGTAGTCAGGGATCACTTTCTCGTCAAACTGAGTATATTTGTAATCAAAACGGATGTTCCCTAAGTTAAACTGAATACTGAATACGTTTTGAGACATATGTAGCGCACTCAGGGGAGGCGCCGTTTGTCGCAAACTGCTCGATTCAAGCCCCTCTTGGTTCATGTCCCTTCCAGGATAGCCAGCCTTCCATCCCTCAAGTGTCGAAGAATTGGTACCAGACTTGAAGGTGAAGGTTTGTGAAGGATACACCGTTGAATCGCTCATCGGCAGGCCTGCGCAAGATCTTATGTAGGCCAGATACGCACTCAGTTCTCTCTACGATGTCCCGTAAAAGTAAATACATGGCGCATTCCAAGAAGAAAAACGTTAATCCTATCCTTTATACTTTATTTTTAGGTACTTAGAAATTCAAAATAAATTTCCAGTAAAAATAAATTTGATTTGCACTGAAAGTTTATTAACATGACGTGTCCTTAAAAAAGAAAGTGACCTTGAATGTTTATAAAATTCGTATTGCTTCAGCTGCACTGAGCTGCCTAGGATCATTTTTAAGTACGATGTCAAACTATGAAGAGATTGAGCCATGCATTTTTCACTAAGGCACTGTGCTTACCTGATTAGGTTGTTGATTTGTACCAACTCCGCATAGCATTTACCTTATTAGTGAGGAAAGCACAACATACTAAATAGAAGGGTGAACGGCGCTGCCTCGCAAAATTGTGCTCCAAAATTATCTTTGCCTTGTTGTAGCTTAGGATGATTCAGGAGAACAAGAACCTCATGGGTTTTCAGGCACTGCAATCAATACGACTTTGCGGTGTAGGCGGTTAATAAGTGTTCAATAAAAACCATTTTTTGAGCTGTAAATTTATTTTGCCTTATTCTAAGACGTGTCGCCTAGTATTCTTTGGAAGGTGTTTGATGTGAAAAGTGTCCACATTAATTTGAACAGTTTTTTCAGTCAATTTGTCCAGTTTTGCTTGAAAATCGCTCACTCCAGTGTGAAAATATTGAGTCTTTCGGCAAAAACTATTTTCCGTTGGGCAGCCAGTGTTGAGGAGTCAGTGCCGCTGCTCAATTCCAGGAGGTTGCACCACTCACTCGATCCGCTGCTCAACAAGTGGTTCAGGTGGTGTCCGGTCAAAGCACTGTGCAACAGAAACGCCAGATAGGCCCCTTTTACAAGCGTGCACTCAAGTGCATGGTACGTACAGAGGGCACCTAGTACACAAGCAGTCAGTTCACTATAGGGGTTTCACTTTAATTAGAAATGCTTCTCGTTCATCTGGACAGTAAGGTACTTTCTATGAAAATGTGCAAATGGGCGACGAAATGAATAGACTGCCCATCCACGTAGGGTGTAAAGTGGGCGAAAAAACGCGTGAAGAGCGAACAAATGATAAACGTCGACGCGCAGTTTAATAAAACCCTGTCATAGCCCTGTCTCCAGGATTGTGCAATGGCCATATGGTTGGCTTTTCTGAAATTTCAGCGTGATGATGACCATTTATGTTTTTCACCTAATGGACGCGTGGTTGCGCAGCAGGAGAGGGCCTCGGCTGTGGTATGCACCTACCGAAGTTCTTGAATCGAATCCCTCGTAGGCCAATAATGCCTTCCATCTCTCCTGGGTCAGTGTATTCGTCTCAGAGCTCTCTGCGAACGGTAAAATCACTGAATGTCCATCAGCGAGCCGCCGTAAGTCGTTGTGCAGACAAAAGTCGCCTTCGAGTTGCCTCCAGATATTCCGTAGACGTTGAATGTCTGGCGTATCATAAAGAAGCACTGACTTTCAGTGGTCTTTACTCTTATGATTCACTACGTGACATTTTATTGCATATCGAGTTGTCAAAGCAGGCGCCAGCGATGTCTATATTGGTCCCGTCGCGTGCCAAAGTGGCCCACTTAGCTTGAGAAACACGTAGCGCATCAATTCTTCCTCAGAAAGAGAAAACGGCTAGAACAGAATAGTGCAGCAATACCCCATTGGGGGAACGTCTTCACAATCTCAGCACATGTTGCACGATGTCTGGGACACCTTTGGGCCGAAGATATTCAAATAGCCGGTGAATATGCTCTCATTGAGCACATTCTGAACATTTCTGAGTGCCCATCATTTGTGGTCACGGGTTTCCAGGACAGCCCTACCGATGTGTTGGTGAGCGTTGTGGAGTCTTTTACAGTGATCTCGCTAATCCACCTTATAAAGTGAGGAGCAGCTCAAATGGATTTTGCCCAAGAACGTCTCTGATATTTAAACGTAGACCAAGGAAACCTCTCATTTCAGTGAACAGCATTACCGCGTGCGGTATTGTTTCTCTCTCTCCTTTTAAGTTATTATTATTATTGAAGGATTATTATTTATTATATGGCTAAAATATTATGTCTCTATGTGAAGAACAATGCAATCAGAAACTGTATAAAACGAAATCCATTTATCATTGGCTAACCTTCTAGGCCAAAATATGATATTTAGAAAGAATATGCAGTAACAAACACCCAGAAATAAATCTAGAACAGAAAAGAGTAAACCAAGAGGAGCTCTGCTACAACATTCTGTCATGTCCTAGAATTATTTATCAAACGACTTGCATTCGCAATAAATGGCTTCTACTTGTAACTGTGTTTTTCACGTTTCGCATAATCCTAAGCTGGGTTATGCCGAATCGAAGATTTTACAGTATTTAATGAAAGTTTGTGGGATCTATCCTAGTCGGCGGGCACATGTATAAAATTCATGCAACCACTTCACATCAGACTCACGGAGCCTCTTCAAGAGGACGAAATAGAACCAAGAAAACTAACTTGCAAACGAACAGGCAAAGAAAAAACAAAAAATCACTGCGGTTGTAAAGACGTCTCGGCGGGCAAAGCACATTCAAACACAGCTGACCGCCGCCTGTGATGTGATAGCCGGGTCCGTCATTGTGAGGTCGGCACATGGCTTTGTCTGTTTACAACCGTAGCGAAATCGAATGCAATTTTTTGAATGAATTCTGTCAGCTTAGACTCCGTTTTGCCGTATAGGAGCCGCTCCGTGAATGCAGAGTTAATTTGTTGCATAATTTCTAGATATGTGCCCCACCCATCCCCTCGTCTAGTATAGCTCCAGTTTATATCCTCCACCGCGGGTTCTACTAGATGGTCTCTCCATGATGAAGTCACCTTTATCATGTCCACAGAAACCATGGAGCATTTTGGGAACTTTGAGAGGTCGTACATTCTTCGTCTGTATGAAACTGTCTGTAGTCCAAGGTGTTTGCTTCATACTTCACTGTGAGAATAGCATGGTAATCAAACCCACATTTCTTGATAAATAGTTTTCTAATGAGGCTTTTTTGGACTTTTCAAGTCTAACAATAAGTATGTTTTTCTTCCTAACCGGATAAAATACTGTTGTTCCATACTCAAGTCTCAGCCCAACTAAATTCTTATAGACTTTGACGTTAGGGGCCACGATTCGGAGGCAGTATTATAGCAGGAAGTTTTTTTTAAATAATAAATGGGTGACAACTGAATCAGTTGTCCTTTGTCTTCGTTATTTCTCGTTACATACGAGGCATTTAAATCTACGGTGAACATGTTCCCATTAGGTAAATTTTGCGCATTTTCGAATGCAGCTAAGGCGTTGATGGTGTTCTAAGGCGCTACACGATTAATCTTCGCTCCTGCATATGACACTGGTGTTTGACAACGTTCGGATGAAGCTGAAGACGTTAGGGACACTATTTTTGTCCTTGTTGTTGAGCTTTTCTTGAACGTCGTCCTCTGATCAGAGCTATTCTGGATCTGATGCACGCCCGCTGCTGTGCTGGAACGCTGACATCAGAGACAGTGAATGACTATGTCATGCTCGCAAACTTCTTGCAGGAGAAGCGGTACATATGCTGAATGCACTGTGGGATAAGGCTAAGAAGTACTGATTTTCTTTGATTTATGCCGAGTATTCAATAGGAGATACACTGAGTGCTACTATGCTACACTACTGGAAATGCCAATTCGTCCAACAAGCAAAAGCGGCACGCAAGACGAAAAGCGGCGCATTTTTGGGCAAATATTTCAGAAGTTTTCCACTCGCCATGCATTGCGTCGGACGAAAATCGCCTTAGAGCACGGCATCCTCAACTTCTGGACGTTGCGCTTACTTATTTGTTGCGTATAAGAGCATGGTCTTTCGTTGGAACTAACTACCGCCATGGCGTGCTGTGTTAGAAACGCTTATAGGTCCAGCAGAATCAATCGAGTGGGCGCGATCGATCGCAGAGTGAAGTTAATAGTACTTCGCCCGTGTTTTTGAACTCCTAAAGCAGTTTTGTATCAGTTATTAACTGCGGTGTGTCGAGATTCTCTGAGAGGAGAAGCCGACTCGAGATGGATTGCATCTGATTCTTTTTTTCTAATTTTCGTGTCGTCCTATGTTTATTCTAATTGATCTTCTATTTGTAAATAAGTAGAATGTTGACGATTACAAATTTCATGACGCGACTCTACAACAGTTCCTTATCAAGTTGCAAAGTTTCTTCAGCTTACTCAAGCAACGTTTCAGGACCCTGTCAGCAAGCGACCGCTCCCAATCCTACCTCAGATGCAGAACAATATGCTTGCACATCAACAACTGATGCAACAGGCCGCACTTCAAGGTGAGAAAGAAGTTTAGCTGGCTGCTGATGCATACTTCTACAGCGTCAATGGATGCTATTTAGCTGCCATGCAAGCCCGAACGTTGCCGTCGACGATGCAGAACTCGTACATGCCGACCGCTGCGCAGATACGGTCGTTGGAGAACGCGAACGCCCAACAGCTCCGTCCTCTCGATCCGTCGCAACCGTTGCGACCCATCGACAGCGCCCAGCAGATGCGGCAGCTCGACCAGAACGCTGCTGCCGTCGCGGCGTACAACAACGCTGCTGCAGCAGCGCAGCAGTATCGCACGCATGATCAGGCCGCCATGGCGGCGCAGCAATTACAGAGGCAGCTTCCGCCTCAGATGCTTCAGAATCAGGTACTTTAACGAAGTGCATGGCTCACTCTGTAGGAGGTTTCACGTTGAAGTGCCATTTTAGGCACTGCAGATGCGGAATCAGCAGATGACGGTGCACGACTACCAGAATCTTCTGCGGCTTGCTCAGCCTGCAGCTGCTCTGCCGCAACGACGACAAACGATCTCAGGAACCACAGTGAATCCACAGGTAAACATTTGCCAGAATTCGTCAAGGCAAGGCGACTATGGAGTTCTACAACTAGTCCTAGCGGGTATTTCATGTAAATTACGCCATCGTCTCTTCAAATTCGAGCTCACCTTTCATAGAGATCTTACTTTATAACACTCCTAAGCACAATTTTTTTCCCGCGCTCGAGGGTTGAACCCATATGACCTATGCACGCTGTTTGATGTCTATGGCACAGCTTCTGATTTTTTCCAGATGACAGGTACAGTACCTCGCCTGCAACGTCCAGCAACAACCATGGCACCGCCGTTCTCATCAGCGCTCCAGTACCAGCACCAAATGGCCGCTCCACCGCTCTCCCTCGCGACACCAATCCCAATCCAGCAGCAAAACCTGTTTGCCCAGCAACTCATGTCAAACGCGATGCGAGCGACCGGCTCCAACATGGCCCCTCCTCAGATGCCTCCGTCCATGGCATCCGTTACCCAGCCACAAACCCCCAGCAATCCTATCGCCTCCGCGCCGACGAATTCGTCCGGCGGTATGGAGGATGCGGAATTCATGGCGTTTCTTGAGAATGTGCGCCAGATTGAAGCTCATCTAACGCGCACCTTGGCTGAGAGCATACAGCGTTCAACAGCGGCACAGCAAAGCCAGTAATATTTTTGAGCCAGCAAACCTCTCTTGCAGTTTCGCTGCAGCTGTTCGTGAGCAAACCATTTTAAATCGCCTCTATTTTTCTAAAAAGACATTTCTTGGGCGGAGTTTGATTCAAAGCACAGCACATATCCTATTTAGCGAATAAATCTGAGCGCGGGTGTTAGGCCCCTGTTATACTTCCGCGGCATCTTCCGCGGATGGGCGGAAATCGCGTCGGGACCCCGCGCCGGCCACTCGTCGCGGCCCGCCACGCCCGCCGTCCGTGGATGGCCGCCGACAGACGACGAAGGGGGTGTTAAACTTCCCGCCCGCGGGAGGGCAGCCGTCCCGCCGAGTTCGGCGCGGGAAACGCGCTCCGATGCGACGCTAGCCGCCCCGGGACGACGACGACCGACCGTGGTGCACCGTCCGTCCGCGGACGCCCTGCGGAAGCTCCCGCGGGAGTATAACAGGGGCCTTATTGTTATACATGAATGACCCAATCCAATAATATGAGTTATGACTACGAAGTAATATGAATGATTTTCGTTCGAATTCGAATGTGCGAAAATTCTTACAATTTGAAAACTCTCGAATATCATACAATTTTGTGAAGGCATAGCTGTAGCGGATGTACACGCGTTTGCACTCCACTGAGCCAACTGCTGTCGATGCTTTGATCTCCGCTGTGATCTCAGCCAAACGGTTATGTATCATTTGATTAGCTTTTAACAACAAATTATGTAATATATCTCTTTATTGTAATTTTTCATACTTTGTCTTTTGTTTGCGGCAAGTTATCGAGATCGCCCATTTCTCCGTAAATCTCCTCTTGCGTCCCGGCTCGACTCCATGTCCCCCCACTTGCGCCGCTTCGCATCGCGTGCCGCGTCGCAGCACCGCCTACCGTTCGAATTTATTGACCTCTGCGAGTGACTTTCCGGTTGACACGTGATTTCTTAGACTTCGTCCTAATGCCCTTGTGTCACCATTGTAAATATATTATGGTGTGTTCGCTCCTATTTTGATGATTGTAGCGATGACGTTTTTGTTGATTTATCACAATAAAGGGTTTATTCTGTTAAGCGGTTGAGCGCACAACAGCTCGGTCACCACTTTTGCAGCCGTAAATGCAAAGTATTGTGGATGACATGCGAAGTATTATTGCAATTAGTTGTTTACTTTCAATGAAACCAGACGTTCAACAGCCTGCCAGCCGCCAAACGTCTCATTGGGGCTTCGCCCCAACCTCGGAGAATAGAACACCCCGAACGTCTTCTCCTCCTCTTTAGGCCCTCTCTCATTTATTACAGTAAAAAAAACTGGTTTTGCTATATAGAATTGTATAGCGGAATAGGGCAAAACAGGTCCATCACCTTCACTGCACCCCCATTAACTGGTCCGTTATCACTGGTTCCCCTTTATTGTCAGCCCTTTTCCGGTTCACCCTTCACTGGTCCCCTCCCCCTTCGTCGGTTCCTACTACTGCTCCCACCTTCACTGGAGCTCCCTTTACTGGTCCCTCTTTGCTGGCCATCCTATCCTTCACCGATCCCCATTACTGGTCCCACCCTCACTGGTCCCCCTTTTATTCATCAACCCTTTTCCGGTCCCCTTCAATGCACCCCTTCCCCCCATTCAGCGGTCCCCATTACTGGTCCCTTCCCCACCGGTCCCCTTCACCTGGTCCCCTCTTCACTGGTCAACTTTCTTCCGGTCCCCTTTTGCTGGAGGGGGGCGGCAGCGATACTCAAATCGCGGTCGCGCGCGCGTGCGCTGCCTGGGTGGAGCCCTCGCTGCCTCACTGGCGGTGAGGACGAGTTTTGCACGAACGCGCCCGGAGTGAGCTGTGTATGTGTCGGAGGATGAATTCGTTGACGTAAGCGAGTAGAAAATCGGCCGAATATCTACACTTCGTATTTTATAGTGGAATAGCGTGGGGTATGCTAGTTCTCATCAGTGGAGTGGTTTTAAGCTATTTCAAATGAACGACGGAGGGGAATTGGTGAAAGATAATTATGAGCAAAATCCAATAGCAAAAACTAAGTAATGAGTCAATGATAAGAGGTTTTAGGGGAAGAAACGTTTGTTTTTAAGCTTAGGATTAAAATGGGAAAAGCTCAATTATTATTAAAATAGAATGTTCATTTGTAGAGTTGATCTAGTGTGTTTCAAGCGTTGCCTGCGTGTGGAAATTTAAAGGTTTCAGTGAACCCATGATCATGATTGCGACCCCTTTTTTATCGTTTGTCCAAAGTCCTAAAGGGCATGAGATACCAAACGTTATTAACAAATACCTAGGAACTGGCAAAAGGTGCACGATTTAACATCTCCTGATGATAAACTGGTGCAAATGTCAATGTAGAATCGGTAGGGAAGTTCGGAACTTCATCAAAAGCTCTGAAAGCTCCTTCGTATAATGTAAGAATAGAATGAGACTGCTAACAGTCGAAGCACCCTGATATCAGTGGACAAATCAGAGCAGTAGGTATTCTATTATAAAAACTTTTTGCACGAATGTCGGGCTGTCTATGACAAAACACTGAGCCCAACATGCTCTCTCGAAACGAGACTCAATTCTCTCTTATCTCGAATTGGAACTTTCACAATACGCTTAATAAATTGAAATCTCATGGCAATGTCCACTTCAAAGTAATAATTGCACTTCACCAGCTTTCTCTCCCTCCTTCACATATTTCACGTAGTTTAGCTCTCCCTCCACTTCTGAGCGCTCAAGACTCCTATTCCTTCAATATCTAGGTTGAGCTACAGAAAACATCGTATACTCCTAAGATTGAGTCGAGTTCCACTGTTTCCCTCCTCTTTCGTAAACCGAAATGAACCATACGATAGGCTAGGGCGTGCATTTGCGCTCTAGCACCCTGGGTCCATAAGGCAACTAGGACTAGCTCCTGCCATGGCTAAGCGAGGAACCGCCTGCAGTGCCGCACGCGTGGCTGCGAGTGAGTATCGTTGCTCGCAGCCTTCGCTGGACCCTCCCCTCCTTCTCCGGTACACCCTTCAAAGGACCACTCCCCCCACCACTTCACCGGTCCCATTACTGGTCCCTTCCTCACTGGTCCCCTTCACTGGACCCCTCCTCCCCTCCTTCACCAGTTCCTCTTCACTGGATCCCCCCCCCCCCCCCTCACCGGTCCCCATTGCTGGTCCCACCTTCACTGGTAACATGTCGTCTGGATTCGGAACCCTCGCGCGACATCGGTGACACCTCTTCTGAACACGGAGATGTGTTGAATAACGTCGGTGACATGTCTTCTCAAGCCAGACGTGCTTTGCGTGACATCGTTGACACGTCGTGTGAATCCGGAACCCTGGCGCGACATTGGTGACACGTCGTCTGAATCCGGGCAGGCCCTTCGCGACATTGATGACACCTCTTCTGAACCTAGGCACCTGATGAACGACGTCGGTGACATGTCTACTCAAGCCAGACGTGCTTTGCGCGACATCGGTGACATGTCGTTTGAATCTGGAAGGCCTTTCGCGACATTGGTATCACCTCTTCTGTATAAAGGCACCTGATGAGCGACGTCGGTGACATGTCTTCTCAAGCCGGACCTTCTTTATGCGACATCAGTGACACGTCGTCTGAATCCGAACACCGTTTGCGCGACATCGGTGACACCTCTTTTCAACCTGAAGGTCCTTTGCGCGACATTGGTGACATGTCTTCTAAACCCAGGCGCCTGTTGAACGACGTCGATAACACCTCTTCTGAACTCGGACGCTCGCTTTCACAACGTCGATGACACATGTCCGGAACTCGGACGTCCTTTGCGTAACACTGGCTCACGTCTTCTACGCCTCTCAACACGACGTAGGTGACACCACACAATTACAACCCCCCCCCCCCCCATCCTCACACTTCCTCCCAACACACTCCTTCAACACTTCTGTTCAAGCAAACACGCACACACACACTCACTCACACACAGACAAACGACCGTTCTCGCTTGTATATGTTAGGATATCGGTGAAGAAATCAGCAGAGAACCGTCGACAGATGTGCGGTAGGACGGCTCCGCCTTTTTTCGTAGTATATATTTTTTCCGCATTATCGAAAACCTTATGAATTTTTTTCGTAATATCGAAAACCTTATGGAAACGACGAACGCGACTGCTATCAATGTAGAAGCTGTTGCATCAATCAGAGTCTGGCTTCTGGGCTTCTTTCTTTATTTTGGGCTGAGAGGATACGCAACCCGATGTGTTGCGAATCTCTTGTAGCTAGACCGCCCTCGCGCCCTCTTATGTTTCGTAACAGGTACAGTAATGTGTTCTGGTATAGCAGTGATGTGCGGAATTACCATTTCCATTTTTTTGGAGCAGTCTGCAGGACTGCTCTTCTTCCAAATGGGAGTTGTCGTACTTTGGCGCCAACACTCAGACACTTTCTTCTCCGCCACAACCTCATAAAAGAACTTCGCCAACCAGTCACCAGGATACCAGTACACTTCGACTTCCATAAATCAGCTGCCACATCATCGGGCCCAGTTTGAAGCCGTCGTTTCGTGTTTCACGTCCCGCCACTCTGGCTCGCAATACGGTACAAAAAAGATAGTCATCTTCTGTTACTCATGAAACAGCCTTGCCTGTTTTGCATTGGACATTCACCTCTTGAACAGAAAGTAAAGAAAAATATTAACTAGATAACTATTCCATGACAAAAGAAAAGAAAAGTGTAGTGCTAGACTCAAATAATGGCTCCCATGAAAATACACTTCAATCTGCGAAGCCATCTGCGAATGATATGGCTGTTGCACGTCGTGAAGACACCAGTTCCTCTATTTCTAAGAAAAAGGGGTCAGTACTCTATAGAAAGCCCGTTGCATACACATATAATAGAATGGGCCTTTGCTGGCACGCATCCTTTGATGTCCCACAGAGTTCGGAAAATGACGACCTAAACTTGTAGACTGGTTCCCTCATACTGTGTTCGTAACTAGCGCTATTGACATTGTGCATTCCGCTAATGTATTTACCAAATAGCAATAATGGTTCACGCACATTTGTTAAGTGACATTGCCAACAATATTCAGTAAATTCAACGGGTCGTTTAAGAGTCAATCTTCTCCAGGGAGGATCTACTTCTATTTCTTTTTCTAGCTCCAAGTAATGCGAGCAGCTCGAAGCGTTACAATAGCAATGTGTCATTCTTCCATAAACAAGAGAGTGGCGTTGAGTGATATGTTATTGAATTGATCGAGTTGCAAGACATGCCTTTTCACGTTCAAGTGAGGGTGACTAGTTAAAAATAATAATACGCCACTGCTGAGTAGAGAGGTCATAACCACGTGAGACGAGCTGGTGGTGAAGGCCAGTGGGCGGCCAGCACTGCAAGTCGTTTAGGCAGCGCTAATAACTAGTTCCAACTTAGTAGGCCCGCCAACACCACCATGTCCGCGCGTTACGGATCCGAAAAACACCTCTGCAGTGCTATTCCTCAGCAGATGCAACAGGTCGTGTGCTCGGGAAAAAAAGCTCTTCTGTGGTCGAAAAAAAGTGTGTGGACGCGTGAGCGCAAAGTTCATGACGCCCTGCTGCCACTCAGCCGAATGTGGTCAGTTGGCTCAGGCGGCAGCATTGTCGCCCGTAGGCCGCACCGGGTGAGCTTTCCGGTTCGACCCCGATGTCGCCAAAATTTTTGCACTCATAGGGTCTTTATGATTATGTTTGTCACACGCCTTTTTTTTGACCACAGAAGAGCATTCTGAAAAAAAAATTAAGAACGATTTTGGACTCCCTACATGGGATCCTATAAAAAACCATTGCGAAAGCTTACCGCCACTTTGGAGGCTCTTCTTTTAAGAGACAGCGTTCTGTAGACCAAATCACTGTTAAGCCAATTAGTTTAATTCTGCTTCAATTAATGGGGTACAGACCATATCGCTTTCAATGTAGCTTAGCAGACTTAAAAAGGACGCAAAGGCTTCGGTAAGTTCGCGTTTAAGTTTTCTAGAAAAACTAAGGCAATTGCTATAACCCGTTATAAAGCGAGTGCGATTTGGTTGAATTATAGAAGCTGACACTGACATATTTGCAAACGAATATGGGTCACGAAATTAAAATAGATGTCTTCGTGATCCTAGGTGGAGAATGGAGGTGGAACGCGTATATATTGCACAATATCATGCTGTTCGTAAGAACTAGGTAACTATGTTGCAACTGTGTGTAGGAGTTCTGACATAAGGACGCTTTTAGTTCATCCCGTTTGGATGACTGAAAAATTGTTCTGTACAGTGTTGTTTTAAATACTGTTAGTGATCTCTATTATGCTGGAAATCAGAGAATTCGCGAATAGTAAGAATTGGCTTGAAATTTAGTCACAGACTGATTTTGCATTGACGATACTACTGTTTCTGACGTCACAGGTAAAGGAGGAAGATTTGCGGTTTGAGGAGGAATCTGCGAGCCTAGGCTTTTGTCATTGAGGAGGAAGCTATGCTGGATAGAGCACGTTGACGCATTTATGGGCTAAGCCTGGCTAGTGGGTATATGCTCATCGCGTCCAGTGCAACTTTTGACGGGAGAACGTGCTTTGCTCTACTCGTCATTGGAGTAGTATATTTGCGTGGTACCCTTGGTAAGCGGACGTCTAGGTAGTTAACATGGCGCTCTCAGTTGAACTACTCAGACCAGTGGGCATTAGCACCCGAACAGAAACTCAAAACTGGTCTCACGACACCTCGGCTAGTCGAGATGACGGCACAAAACAGAAGTTGCTATCCTGTAGAGGCCTTCACTTGATAGGTGACTGCTGTTGCTAGTGTGTTGCAAGCTGTTTGTATCAGTTGTGCTGTTAGTTGTGCTGGTGCTGTTCCATTGCAAGGCGGTCCACGCAACAGAACAGCACCTCAAGCGTGGGCCACCCTGCAATAGAACAGCATAAGCAGGGGCAATTAGCTGGCTGCCTTCGAGCCCCCTACGCTCGTGTAGCCCCTAAAATGGTCTAAGGGTTACACGAGCGTAGGGGGTTCGAAGGCCACTGACCCCTATCCAGCCCTTAGCATGCCCCTGAGCAATTGCAAAATATCAAAAATTTATTTCAATAAAAACTGTACAATACGATATGATACGATAAGGAGGAGGCGCATTACGATAC
>OX377201.1:21947442-22137230 GCA_947396885.1 Heligmosomoides polygyrus polygyrus | reverse complement strand
CGGAGCATATAAACCTCACTAGAGAAGTGCCTACAGAAAACTGGCTTCCATTCTTGAATGTGCAGGTTTGCCTCTCTGGAGGAGTTTTCAGGACGAGGTGGTACCGCAAGCCGAGCAACAAAAATATCCTTGTCCACTTCCGATCCTCTCATCCGACCAGTACGAAGAGAGGAATAGTTCGAAATATGTTTCGAACAGCGGCCTTAGTTTCGTCTGATGCGGAGCAGAAAGCCACGTCAAAGAATCTGGCGAGTGGTATTGCCAGAACAAACGAGTATCCCGCGGAAAGGTTTCAGGGATGGCGGAGACGGCGAGCTGTGGCGGCGGCTCATCGTCAGGACGATGGAAAAATACCCTTCTGCATCACTTTTTGGACAGACGAAACAAGTGCGGCCGTCCGCACATGCCTACGCAAGGCAGATCTAGAGGAGCTGGTGAGAGTGATAGAGGTTCCTCCCACCAACCTAAAGGGGCAACTAGTCCGGAATCGGCTGTACGACAGGACATGCACCACGCCATCCTGTGTTATCTGCCCGTTTGGAAGCGAAGGAGACTGCATGACATCGGGGGTGGTGTATCTCATTACCTGCAGTCAATGTGGAGAGGGGTATATAGGGGAGACGGGCAGACACCTTTGTACAAGGGTAAAGGAGCACTTGGACGGCCTAAAGAAGTCCAATGTGTCGACCCCTTTGGGGGAGCACAGGGTCCGAAGCCATGGTGGCGCAATGGTTGAGGTGGCTGTGACGATCTCGGCGCGCGAGCGCGACATCTCGGCACGCAGAACACTCGAAGCGTTTTGGATCGCTGCCCAAAATCCAAAAATCAACCGCAAGGAGGAGTGCATCGCGGTGACGCAAGAACTGGCGCCCTTCGTCGACCTCTGCGGGTCTGACCTACGTGGTCGTGCTCAAGGGGGTCTCCGGGGCAGGTGGTCCGTAAATATAAGCTCGCCCACCCACCTGAGTTAGCCCACCTCCAGCCAAATGTGACTGGTGGATCATCTCGACCCCCACCGTAAAGGTTAGCGTTGCTGGTTTCTACTACATCGCTCCTTGTCTCCTTGTTTCCTTAGGAATTAGTTTCTGTAAGATGAAATGGTGTTTGGGCGAATAGTTTCCAAATGTTACTTCGACTCTTCCAGGCTCTGACGAAGGCGACATCGCCGAAACGTTAGCCAGAATAAAGGTCGATACCAATCTTGGTCAACAGCTGCAGTCAACTTCATATCATCAGTGCTAACAATGCCAAGATTTATGGAAAGTCGGACGTGGACAGTGCTACGTGGTGTACCAGCTGGCTGTTCCCGACTTGTGATGGATGTCTTGTCATTGAGACAGAAGATCGTCTCTACAAGACAGTCCATCTTTTTTCTCCGCCGTTGCGAACAACATGGAGTCGTGCCGAAAATCATCCGTCGAAAGCGTCTCCACGAGCTATGCGGACATTCCAAGGATGACAGAAGAACGCACAAGATCGAGATGAAGCTACTCAAGTTGAGTATAAGAAGCAGACGAGATCATCTGTACATGCTTCTATCGAAATGTGTGTATAAGGAAGCGTGCTGTGAAAAGTTAGTGCCCAGTCGTCTTTGGAGGAGAATTGTGGGTGAGTCGAAGAACATCTGTGATTCTATTCGCTCTAAGATCAAAGTAAAATTGCAGGAAAAATTCTTAAGGTTAAAGGAGCAAGAGCGATGTTTTAGACCCCAAGCGTCAACCAGTAGTCACCATACAGTTGAGGAAAACGAGGGTGGAGTGCGTGCGGCACGTGTGACGGTCATCGGCAACGTCAACTTGTCGAGCGGCGCACTCTCCGCGCTGGATTTGGGGCCCAGTTTCTCCCCGGCTCAGTGTTTTTCTGCTAGCGCAGCGCGCAAGATCGTAGGCAACCTCCAGTCGTTGCATGATCACCTGCGGCATAGGGCCAGGATCGATGCGCGGGGGATCGGGTCCGGTGTTGCCAGTAGCACGACAATACCGCCTCCTCCCTTCCCAGCGACGTACATTGGGCCACAGGAGGCAAATGCTGTGGTAGATGCAAAATTTCGCATATTTGCGAACTCCCTGCTCACGGTGCTGCGTCGGAGTGCTGAGCAGTCCTGCATCTCCAGGGTTTCTAATCTGACAGCGGTAGAAAGAAGTGGTTTGAGGGAAATAAGGGAACTGGCAAAATCTGGTGCCATAAGAGTCACAGTTAGTGACAAAGGTGGGGAATTTGTGGTGCTCTCTCAAGAGCTGGACAAGGCCATAACGAGGATTCATCTTCAAGATGACACCGTTTATGCCCCTTCCTCTCATGAGGAATTTGTCAAGCAGTTCCGCCGCCTAAACAGGAAATGGACAGAGATTGCCAGGTCGGCAAACCTTCCTAGAGGAGTAGTTACACGGCTCAGGTGTGAACTACCTGTGTGTCCAGTGCTATACGTACTTATTAAGACACACAAGCTACCTCCCGAGGGTGCTACCGCTGTCGACCCCTCCCTATTTAAGGTTAGGCCCATTGTAAGTAACGTTGCTGGTCCCACAGATCGCATCTCGTGGTTTCTCAATCTTGTCCTGGTACAGCTGTTCAAATTTATTCCCTCACACTTGCCAAACACTGAGGCATTCCTTCAAGTGCTCAACACAACCAGGGTTGAGGATGGGTATGTGATGGAATCGTTTGATGTATCCTCGTTGTACACAAACGTTTCTAAGGAAAGCGCCTTGCAGGCCGTCTTCGAAATCCTCACCGAACACCAGGCCAGTTTGAACTTTACGGCCTCAGCATTGAGCAGATCATGACATTGCTGAATGAGTGCCTAAAGTGCAACATATTCAGGTGGTGCGGAGAGTACTACAGTCAGGTGAGAGGACTGGCAATGGGACAACGATTGGCTCCCGTGCTTGCGGTAGCATTCATGTCGAAAGTGGAAGCTCCGCTCATAGACCGCAAACCTATCGTTTACTGTAGGTACATAGACGACTGTTTCGTAGTGTGTTCCACTCAATCTGAGATGGACACCTGTTTCCACCTGCTGAACGAACAGTCGGAGCATATAAAGCTCACTAGAGAAGTGCCTACAGAAAACTGGCTTCCATTCTTGAATGTGCAGGTTTGCCTCTCTGGAGGAGTTTTCAGGACGAGGTGGTACCGCAAGCCGAGCAACAAAAATATCCTTGTCCACTTCCGATCCTCTCATCCGACCAGTACGAAGAGAGGAATAGTTCGAAATATGTTTCGAACAGCGGCCTTAGTTTCGTCTGATGCGGAGCAGAAAGCCACGTCAAAGAATCTGGCGAGTGGTATTGCCAGAACAAACGAGTATCCCGCGGAAAGGTTTCAGGGATGGCGGAGACGGCGAGCTGTGGCGGCGGCTCATCGTCAGGACGATGGAAAAATACCCTTCTGCATCACTTTTTGGACAGACGAAACAAGTGCGGCCGTCCGCACATGCCTACGCAAGGCAGATCTAGAGGAGCTGGTGAGAGTGATAGAGGTTCCTCCCACCAACCTAAAGGGGCAACTAGTCCGGAATCGGCTGTACGACAGGACATGCACCACGCCATCCTGTGTTATCTGCCCGTTTGGAAGCGAAGGAGACTGCATGACATCGGGGGTGGTGTATCTCATTACCTGCAGTCAATGTGGAGAGGGGTATATAGGGGAGACGGGCAGACCCCTTTGTACAAGGGTAAAGGAGCACTTGGACGGCCTAAAGAAGTCCAATGTGTCGACCCCTTTGGGGGAGCACAGGGTCCGAAGCCATGGTGGCGCAATGGTTGAGGTGGCTGTGACGATCTTGGCGCGCGAGCGCGACATCTCGGCACGCAGAACACTCGAAGCGTTTTGGATCGCTGCCCAAAATCCAAAAATCAACCGCAAGGAGGAGTGCATCGCGGTGACGCAAGAACTGGCGCCCTTCGTCGACCTCTGCGGGTCTGACCTACGTGGTCGTGCTCAAGGGGGTCTCCGGGGCAGGTGGTCCGTTGGTCCGTAAATATAAGCTCGCCCACCCACCTGAGTTAGCCCACCTCCAGCCAAATGTGACTGGTGGATCATCTGGACCCCCACCGTAAAGGTTAGCGTTGCTGGTTTCTACTACATCGCTCCTTGTCTCCTTGTTTCCTTAGGAATTAGTTTCTGTAAGATGAAATGGTGTTTGGGCGAATAGTTTCCAAATGTTACTTCGACTCTTCCAGGCTCTGACGAAGGCGACATCGCCGAAACGTTAGCCAGAATAAAGGTCGATACCAATCTTGGTCAACAGCTGCAGTCAACTTCATATCATCAGTGCTAACAATGCCAAGATTTATGGAAAGTCGGACGTGGACAGTGCTACGTGGTGTACCAGCTGGCTGTTCCCGACTTGTGATGGATGTCTTGTCATTGAGACAGAAGATCGTCTCTACAAGACAGTCCATCTATTTTCTCCGCCGTTGCGAACAACATGGAGTCGTGCCGAAATTCATCCGTCGAAAGCGTCTCCACGAGCTATGCGGACATTCCAAGGATGACAGAAGAACGCACAAGATCGAGATGAAGCTACTCAAGTTGAGTATAAGAAGCAGACGAGATCATCTGTACATGCTTCTATCGAAATGTGTGTATAAGGAAGCGTGCTGTGAAAAGTTCGTGCCCAGTCGTCTTTGGAGGAGAATTGTGGGTGAGTCGAAGAACATCTGTGATTCTATTCGCTCTAAGATCAAAGTAAAATTGCAGGAAAAATTCTTAAGGTTAAAGGAGCAAGAGCGATGTTTTAGACCCCAAGCGTCAACCAGTAGTCACCATACAGTTGAGGAAAACGAGGGTGGAGTGCGTGCGGCACGTGTGACGGTCATCGGCAACGTCAACTTGTCGAGCGGCGCACTCTCCGCGCTGGATTTGGGGCCCAGTTTCTCCCCGGCTCAGTGTTTTTCTGCTAGCGCAGCGCGCAAGATCGTAGGCAACCTCCAGTCGTTGCATGATCACCTGCGGCATAGGGCCAGGATCGATGCGCGGGGGATCGGGTCCGGTGTTGCCAGTAGCACGACAATACCGCCTCCTCCCTTCCCAGCGACGTACATTGGGCCACAGGAGGCAAATCCTGTGGTAGATGCAAAATTTCGCATATTTGCGAACTCCCTGCTCACGGTGCTGCGTCGGAGTGCTGAGCAGTCCTGCATCTCCAGGGTTTCTAATCTGACAGCGGTAGAAAGAAGTGGTTTGAGGGAAATAAGGGAACTGGCAAAATCTGGTGCCATAAGAGTCACAGTTAGTGACAAAGGTGGGGAATTTGTGGTGCTCTCTCAAGAGCTGGACAAGGCCATAACGAGGATTCATCTTCAAGATGACACCGTTTATGCCCCTTCCTCTCATGAGGAATTTGTCAAGCAGTTCCGCCGCCTAAACAGGAAATGGACAGAGATTGCCAGGTCGGCAAACCTTCCTAGAGGAGTAGTTACACGGCTCAGGTGTGAACTACCTGTGTGTCCAGTGCTATACGTACTTATTAAGACACACAAGCTACCTCCCGAGGGTGCTACCGCTGTCGACCCCTCCCTATTTAAGGTTAGGCCCATTGTAAGTAACGTTGCTGGTCCCACAGATCGCATCTCGTGGTTTCTCAATCTTGTCCTGGTACAGCTGTTCAAATTTATTCCCTCACACTTGCCAAACACTGAGGCATTCCTTCAAGTGCTCAACACAACCAGGGTTGAGGATGGGTATGTGATGGAATCGTTTGATGTATCCTCGTTGTACACAAACGTTTCTAAGGAAAGCGCCTTGCAGGCCGTCTTCGAAATCCTCACCGAACACCAGGCCAGTTTGAACTTTTACGGCCTCAGCATTGAGCAGATCATGACATTGCTGAATGAGTGCCTAAAGTGCAACATATTCAGGTGGTGCGGAGAGTACTACAGTCAGGTGAGAGGACTGGCAATGGGACAACGATTGGCTCCCGTGCTTGCGGTAGCATTCATGTCGAAAGTGGAAGCTCCGCTCATAGACCGCAAACCTATCGTTTACTGTAGGTACATAGACGACTGTTTCGTAGTGTGTTCCACTCAATCTGAGATGGACACCTGTTTCCACCTGCTGAACGAACAGTCGGAGCATATAAAGCTCACTAGAGAAGTGCCTACAGAAAACTGGCTTCCATTCTTGAATGTGCAGGTTTGCCTCTCTGGAGGAGTTTTCAGGACGAGGTGGTACCGCAAGCCGAGCAACAAAAATATCCTTGTCCACTTCCGATCCTCTCATCCGACCAGTACGAAGAGAGGAATAGTTCGAAATATGTTTCGAACAGCGGCCTTAGTTTCGTCTGATGCGGAGCAGAAAGCCACGTCAAAGAATCTGGCGAGTGGTATTGCCAGAACAAACGAGTATCCCGCGGAAAGGTTTCAGGGATGGCGGAGACGGCGAGCTGTGGCGGCGGCTCATCGTCAGGACGATGGAAAAATACCCTTCTGCATCACTTTTTGGACAGACGAAACAAGTGCGGCCGTCCGCACATGCCTACGCAAGGCAGATCTAGAGGAGCTGGTGAGAGTGATAGAGGTTCCTCCCACCAACCTAAAGGGGCAACTAGTCCGGAATCGGCTGTACGACAGGACATGCACCACGCCATCCTGTGTTATCTGCCCGTTTGGAAGCGAAGGAGACTGCATGACATCGGGGGTGGTGTATCTCATTACCTGCAGTCAATGTGGAGAGGGGTATATAGGGGAGACGGGCAGACCCCTTTGTACAAGGGTAAAGGAGCACTTGGACGGCCTAAAGAAGTCCAATGTGTCGACCCCTTTGGGGGAGCACAGGGTCCGAAGCCATGGTGGCGCAATGGTTGAGGTGGCTGTGACGATCTTGGCGCGCGAGCGCGACATCTCGGCACGCAGAACACTCGAAGCGTTTTGGATCGCTGCCCAAAATCCAAAAATCAACCGCAAGGAGGAGTGCATCGCGGTGACGCAAGAACTGGCGCCCTTCGTCGACCTCTGCGGGTCTGACCTACGTGGTCGTGCTCAAGGGGGTCTCCGGGGCAGGTGGTCCGTTGGTCCGTAAATATAAGCTCGCCCACCCACCTGAGTTAGCCCACCTCCAGCCAAATGTGACTGGTGGATCATCTGGACCCCCACCGTAAAGGTTAGCGTTGCTGGTTTCTACTACATCGCTCCTTGTCTCCTTGTTTCCTTAGGAATTAGTTTCTGTAAGATGAAATGGTGTTTGGGCGAATAGTTTCCAAATGTTACTTCGACTCTTCCAGGCTCTGACGAAGGCGACATCGCCGAAACGTTAGCCAGAATAAAGGTCGATACCAATCTTGGTCAACAGCTGCAGTCAACTTCATATCATCAGTGCTAACAATGCCAAGATTTATGGAAAGTCGGACGTGGACAGTGCTACGTGGTGTACCAGCTGGCTGTTCCCGACTTGTGATGGATGTCTTGTCATTGAGACAGAAGATCGTCTCTACAAGACAGTCCATCTATTTTCTCCGCCGTTGCGAACAACATGGAGTCGTGCCGAAATTCATCCGTCGAAAGCGTCTCCACGAGCTATGCGGACATTCCAAGGATGACAGAAGAACGCACAAGATCGAGATGAAGCTACTCAAGTTGAGTATAAGAAGCAGACGAGATCATCTGTACATGCTTCTATCGAAATGTGTGTATAAGGAAGCGTGCTGTGAAAAGTTCGTGCCCAGTCGTCTTTGGAGGAGAATTGTGGGTGAGTCGAAGAACATCTGTGATTCTATTCGCTCTAAGATCAAAGTAAAATTGCAGGAAAAATTCTTAAGGTTAAAGGAGCAAGAGCGATGTTTTAGACCCCAAGCGTCAACCAGTAGTCACCATACAGTTGAGGAAAACGAGGGTGGAGTGCGTGCGGCACGTGTGACGGTCATCGGCAACGTCAACTTGTCGAGCGGCGCACTCTCCGCGCTGGATTTGGGGCCCAGTTTCTCCCCGGCTCAGTGTTTTTCTGCTAGCGCAGCGCGCAAGATCGTAGGCAACCTCCAGTCGTTGCATGATCACCTGCGGCATAGGGCCAGGATCGATGCGCGGGGGATCGGGTCCGGTGTTGCCAGTAGCACGACAATACCGCCTCCTCCCTTCCCAGCGACGTACATTGGGCCACAGGAGGCAAATCCTGTGGTAGATGCAAAATTTCGCATATTTGCGAACTCCCTGCTCACGGTGCTGCGTCGGAGTGCTGAGCAGTCCTGCATCTCCAGGGTTTCTAATCTGACAGCGGTAGAAAGAAGTGGTTTGAGGGAAATAAGGGAACTGGCAAAATCTGGTGCCATAAGAGTCACAGTTAGTGACAAAGGTGGGGAATTTGTGGTGCTCTCTCAAGAGCTGGACAAGGCCATAACGAGGATTCATCTTCAAGATGACACCGTTTATGCCCCTTCCTCTCATGAGGAATTTGTCAAGCAGTTCCGCCGCCTAAACAGGAAATGGACAGAGATTGCCAGGTCGGCAAACCTTCCTAGAGGAGTAGTTACACGGCTCAGGTGTGAACTACCTGTGTGTCCAGTGCTATACGTACTTATTAAGACACACAAGCTACCTCCCGAGGGTGCTACCGCTGTCGACCCCTCCCTATTTAAGGTTAGGCCCATTGTAAGTAACGTTGCTGGTCCCACAGATCGCATCTCGTGGTTTCTCAATCTTGTCCTGGTACAGCTGTTCAAATTTATTCCCTCACACTTGCCAAACACTGAGGCATTCCTTCAAGTGCTCAACACAACCAGGGTTGAGGATGGGTATGTGATGGAATCGTTTGATGTATCCTCGTTGTACACAAACGTTTCTAAGGAAAGCGCCTTGCAGGCCGTCTTCGAAATCCTCACCGAACACCAGGCCAGTTTGAACTTTTACGGCCTCAGCATTGAGCAGATCATGACATTGCTGAATGAGTGCCTAAAGTGCAACATATTCAGGTGGTGCGGAGAGTACTACAGTCAGGTGAGAGGACTGGCAATGGGACAACGATTGGCTCCCGTGCTTGCGGTAGCATTCATGTCGAAAGTGGAAGCTCCGCTCATAGACCGCAAACCTATCGTTTACTGTAGGTACATAGACGACTGTTTCGTAGTGTGTTCCACTCAATCTGAGATGGACACCTGTTTCCACCTGCTGAACGAACAGTCGGAGCATATAAAGCTCACTAGAGAAGTGCCTACAGAAAACTGGCTTCCATTCTTGAATGTGCAGGTTTGCCTCTCTGGAGGAGTTTTCAGGACGAGGTGGTACCGCAAGCCGAGCAACAAAAATATCCTTGTCCACTTCCGATCCTCTCATCCGACCAGTACGAAGAGAGGAATAGTTCGAAATATGTTTCGAACAGCGGCCTTAGTTTCGTCTGATGCGGAGCAGAAAGCCACGTCAAAGAATCTGGCGAGTGGTATTGCCAGAACAAACGGGTATCCCGCGGAAAGGTTTCAGGGATGGCGGAGACGGCGAGCTGTGGCGGCGGCTCATCGTCAGGACGATGGAAAAATACCCTTCTGCATCCCTTTTTGGACAGACGAAACAAGTGCGGCCGTCCGCACATGCCTACGCAAGGCAGGTCTAGAGGAGCTGGTGAGAGTGATAGAGGTTCCTCCCACCATCCTAAAGGGGCAACTAGTCCGGAATCGGCTGTACGACAGGACATGCACCACGCCATCCTGTGTTATCTGCCCGTTTGGAAGCGAAGGAGACTGCATGACATCGGGGGTGGTGTATCTCATTACCTGCAGTCAATGTGGAGAGGGGTATATAGGGGAGACGGGCAGACACCTTTGTACAAGGGTAAAGGAGCACTTGGACGGCCTAAAGAAGTCCAATGTGTCGACCCCTTTGGGGGAGCACAGGGTCCGAAGCCATGGTGGCGCAATGGTTGAGGTGGCTGTGACGATCTCGGCGCGCGAGCGCGACATCTCGGCACGCAGAACACTCGAAGCGTTTTGGATCGCTGCCCAAAATCCAAAAATCAACCGCAAGGAGGAGTGCATCGCGGTGACGCAAGAACTGGCGCCCTTCGTCGACCTCTGCGGGTCTGACCTACGTGGTCGTGCTCAAGGGGGTCTCCGGGGCAGGTGGTCCGTAAATATAAGCTCGCCCACCCACCTGAGTTAGCCCACCTCCAGCCAAATGTGACTGGTGGATCATCTCGACCCCCACCGTAAAGGTTAGCGTTGCTGGTTTCTACTACATCGCTCCTTGTCTCCTTGTTTCCTTAGGAATTAGTTTCTGTAAGATGAAATGGTGTTTGGGCGAATAGTTTCCAAATGTTACTTCGACTCTTCCAGGCTCTGACGAAGGCGACATCGCCGAAACGTTAGCCAGAATAAAGGTCGATACCAATCTTGGTCAACAGCTGCAGTCAACTTCATATCATCAGTGCTAACAATGCCAAGATTTATGGAAAGTCGGACGTGGACAGTGCTACGTGGTGTACCAGCTGGCTGTTCCCGACTTGTGATGGATGTCTTGTCATTGAGACAGAAGATCGTCTCTACAAGACAGTCCATCTATTTTCTCCGCCGTTGCGAACAACATGGAGTCGTGCCGAAATTCATCCGTCGAAAGCGTCTCCACGAGCTATGCGGACATTCCAAGGATGACAGAAGAACGCACAAGATCGAGATGAAGCTACTCAAGTTGAGTATAAGAAGCAGACGAGATCATCTGTACATGCTTCTATCGAAATGTGTGTATAAGGAAGCGTGCTGTGAAAAGTTCGTGCCCAGTCGTCTTTGGAGGAGAATTGTGGGTGAGTCGAAGAACATCTGTGATTCTATTCGCTCTAAGATCAAAGTAAAATTGCAGGAAAAATTCTTAAGGTTAAAGGAGCAAGAGCGATGTTTTAGACCCCAAGCGTCAACCAGTAGTCACCATACAGTTGAGGAAAACGAGGGTGGAGTGCGTGCGGCACGTGTGACGGTCATCGGCAACGTCAACTTGTCGAGCGGCGCACTCTCCGCGCTGGATTTGGGGCCCAGTTTCGCCCCGGCTCAGTGTTTTTCTGCTAGCGCAGCGCGCAAGATCGTAGGCAACCTCCAGTCGTTGCATGATCACCTGCGGCATAGGGCCAGGATCGATGCGCGGGGGATCGGGTCCGGTGTTGCCAGTAGCACGACAATACCGCCTCCTCCCTTCCCAGCGACGTACATTGGGCCACAGGAGGCAAATCCTGTGGTAGATGCAAAATTTCGCATATTTGCGAACTCCCTGCTCACGGTGCTGCGTCGGAGTGCTGAGCAGTCCTGCATCTCCAGGGTTTCTAATCTGACAGCGGTAGAAAGAAGTGGTTTGAGGGAAATAAGGGAACTGGCAAAATCTGGTGCCATAAGAGTCACAGTTAGTGACAAAGGTGGGGAATTTGTGGTGCTCTCTCAAGAGCTGGACAAGGCCATAACGAGGATTCATCTTCAAGATGACACCGTTTATGCCCCTTCCTCTCATGAGGAATTTGTCAAGCAGTTCCGCCGCCTAAACAGGAAATGGACAGAGATTGCCAGGTCGGCAAACCTTCCTAGAGGAGTAGTTACACGGCTCAGGTGTGAACTACCTGTGTGTCCAGTGCTATACGTACTTATTAAGACACACAAGCTACCTCCCGAGGGTGCTACCGCTGTCGACCCCTCCCTATTTAAGGTTAGGCCCATTGTAAGTAACGTTGCTGGTCCCACAGATCGCATCTCGTGGTTTCTCAATCTTGTCCTGGTACAGCTGTTCAAATTTATTCCCTCACACTTGCCAAACACTGAGGCATTCCTTCAAGTGCTCAACACAACCAGGGTTGAGGATGGGTATGTGATGGAATCGTTTGATGTATCCTCGTTGTACACAAACGTTTCTAAGGAAAGCGCCTTGCAGGCCGTCTTCGAAATCCTCACCGAACACCAGGCCAGTTTGAACTTTTACGGCCTCAGCATTGAGCAGATCATGACATTGCTGAATGAGTGCCTAAAGTGCAACATATTCAGGTGGTGCGGAGAGTACTACAGTCAGGTGAGAGGACTGGCAATGGGACAACGATTGGCTCCCGTGCTTGCGGTAGCATTCATGTCGAAAGTGGAAGCTCCGCTCATAGACCGCAAACCTATCGTTTACTGTAGGTACATAGACGACTGTTTCGTAGTGTGTTCCACTCAATCTGAGATGGACACCTGTTTCCACCTGCTGAACGAACAGTCGGAGCATATAAAGCTCACTAGAGAAGTGCCTACAGAAAACTGGCTTCCATTCTTGAAGGTGCAGGTTTGCCTCTCTGGAGGAGTTTTCAGGACGAGGTGGTACCGCAAGCCGAGCAACAAAAATATCCTTGTCCACTTCCGATCCTCTCATCCGACCAGTACGAAGAGAGGAATAGTTCGAAATATGTTTCGAACAGCGGCCTTAGTTTCGTCTGATGCGGAGCAGAAAGCCACGTCAAAGAATCTGGCGAGTGGTATTGCCAGAACAAACGGGTATCCCGCGGAAAGGTTTCAGGGATGGCGGAGACGGCGAGCTGTGGCGGCGGCTCATCGTCAGGACGATGGAAAAATACCCTTCTGCATCCCTTTTTGGACAGACGAAACAAGTGCGGCCGTCCGCACATGCCTACGCAAGGCAGGTCTAGAGGAGCTGGTGAGAGTGATAGAGGTTCCTCCCACCAACCTAAAGGGGCAACTAGTCCGGAATCGGCTGTACGACAGGACATGCACCACGCCATCCTGTGTTATCTGCCCGTTTGGAAGCGAAGGAGACTGCATGACATCGGGGGTGGTGTATCTCATTACCTGCAGTCAATGTGGAGAGGGGTATATAGGGGAGACGGGCAGACCCCTTTGTACAAGGGTAAAGGAGCACTTGGACGGCCTAAAGAAGTCCAATGTGTCGACCCCTTTGGGGGAGCACAGGGTCCGAAGCCATGGTGGCGCAATGGTTGAGGTGGCTGTGACGATCTCGGCGCGCGAGCGCGACATCTCGGCACGCAGAACACTCGAAGCGTTTTGGATCGCTGCCCAAAATCCAAAAATCAACCGCAAGGAGGAGTGCATCGCGGTGACGCAAGAACTGGCGCCCTTCGTCGACCTCTGCGGGTCTGACCTACGTGGTCGTGCTCAAGGGGGTCTCCGGGGCAGGTGGTCCGCAAATATAAGCTCGCCCACCCACCTGAGTTAGCCCACCTCCAGCCAAATGTGACTGGTGGATCATCTCGACCCCCACCGTAAAGGTTAGCGTTGCTGGTTTCTACTACATCGCTCCTTGTCTCCTTGTTTCCTTAGGAATTAGTTTCTGTAAGATGAAATGGTGTTTGGGCGAATAGTTTCCAAATGTTACTTCGACTCTTCCAGGCTCTGACGAAGGCGACATCGCCGAAACGTTAGCCAGAATAAAGGTCGATACCAATCTTGGTCAACAGCTGCAGTCAACTTCATATCATCAGTGCTAACAATGCCAAGATTTATGGAAAGTCGGACGTGGACAGTGCTACGTGGTGTACCAGCTGGCTGTTCCCGACTTGTGATGGATGTCTTGTCATTGAGACAGAAGATCGTCTCTACAAGACAGTCCATCTATTTTCTCCGCCGTTGCGAACAACATGGAGTCGTGCCGAAATTCATCCGTCGAAAGCGTCTCCACGAGCTATGCGGACATTCCAAGGATGACAGAAGAACGCACAAGATCGAGATGAAGCTACTCAAGTTGAGTATAAGAAGCAGACGAGATCATCTGTACATGCTTCTATCGAAATGTGTGTATAAGGAAGCGTGCTGTGAAAAGTTCGTGCCCAGTCGTCTTTGGAGGAGAATTGTGGGTGAGTCGAAGAACATCTGTGATTCTATTCGCTCTAAGATCAAAGTAAAATTGCAGGAAAAATTCTTAAGGTTAAAGGAGCAAGAGCGATGTTTTAGACCCCAAGCGTCAACCAGTAGTCACCATACAGTTGAGGAAAACGAGGGTGGAGTGCGTGCGGCACGTGTGACGGTCATCGGCAACGTCAACTTGTCGAGCGGCGCACTCTCCGCGCTGGATTTGGGGCCCAGTTTCGCCCCGGCTCAGTGTTTTTCTGCTAGCGCAGCGCGCAAGATCGTAGGCAACCTCCAGTCGTTGCATGATCACCTGCGGCATAGGGCCAGGATCGATGCGCGGGGGATCGGGTCCGGTGTTGCCAGTAGCACGACAATACCGCCTCCTCCCTTCCCAGCGACGTACATTGGGCCACAGGAGGCAAATCCTGTGGTAGATGCAAAATTTCGCATATTTGCGAACTCCCTGCTCACGGTGCTGCGTCGGAGTGCTGAGCAGTCCTGCATCTCCAGGGTTTCTAATCTGACAGCGGTAGAAAGAAGTGGTTTGAGGGAAATAAGGGAACTGGCAAAATCTGGTGCCATAAGAGTCACAGTTAGTGACAAAGGTGGGGAATTTGTGGTGCTCTCTCAAGAGCTGGACAAGGCCATAACGAGGATTCATCTTCAAGATGACACCGTTTATGCCCCTTCCTCTCATGAGGAATTTGTCAAGCAGTTCCGCCGCCTAAACAGGAAATGGACAGAGATTGCCAGGTCGGCAAACCTTCCTAGAGGAGTAGTTACACGGCTCAGGTGTGAACTACCTGTGTGTCCAGTGCTATACGTACTTATTAAGACACACAAGCTACCTCCCGAGGGTGCTACCGCTGTCGACCCCTCCCTATTTAAGGTTAGGCCCATTGTAAGTAACGTTGCTGGTCCCACAGATCGCATCTCGTGGTTTCTCAATCTTGTCCTGGTACAGCTGTTCAAATTTATTCCCTCACACTTGCCAAACACTGAGGCATTCCTTCAAGTGCTCAACACAACCAGGGTTGAGGATGGGTATGTGATGGAATCGTTTGATGTATCCTCGTTGTACACAAACGTTTCTAAGGAAAGCGCCTTGCAGGCCGTCTTCGAAATCCTCACCGAACACCAGGCCAGTTTGAACTTTTACGGCCTCAGCATTGAGCAGATCATGACATTGCTGAATGAGTGCCTAAAGTGCAACATATTCAGGTGGTGCGGAGAGTACTACAGTCAGGTGAGAGGACTGGCAATGGGACAACGATTGGCTCCCGTGCTTGCGGTAGCATTCATGTCGAAAGTGGAAGCTCCGCTCATAGACCGCAAACCTATCGTTTACTGTAGGTACATAGACGACTGTTTCGTAGTGTGTTCCACTCAATCTGAGATGGACACCTGTTTCCACCTGCTGAACGAACAGTCGGAGCATATAAAGCTCACTAGAGAAGTGCCTACAGAAAACTGGCTTCCATTCTTGAAGGTGCAGGTTTGCCTCTCTGGAGGAGTTTTCAGGACGAGGTGGTACCGCAAGCCGAGCAACAAAAATATCCTTGTCCACTTCCGATCCTCTCATCCGACCAGTACGAAGAGAGGAATAGTTCGAAATATGTTTCGAACAGCGGCCTTAGTTTCGTCTGATGCGGAGCAGAAAGCCACGTCAAAGAATCTGGCGAGTGGTATTGCCAGAACAAACGGGTATCCCGCGGAAAGGTTTCAGGGATGGCGGAGACGGCGAGCTGTGGCGGCGGCTCATCGTCAGGACGATGGAAAAATACCCTTCTGCATCCCTTTTTGGACAGACGAAACAAGTGCGGCCGTCCGCACATGCCTACGCAAGGCAGGTCTAGAGGAGCTGGTGAGAGTGATAGAGGTTCCTCCCACCAACCTAAAGGGGCAACTAGTCCGGAATCGGCTGTACGACAGGACATGCACCACGCCATCCTGTGTTATCTGCCCGTTTGGAAGCGAAGGAGACTGCATGACATCGGGGGTGGTGTATCTCATTACCTGCAGTCAATGTGGAGAGGGGTATATAGGGGAGACGGGCAGACCCCTTTGTACAAGGGTAAAGGAGCACTTGGACGGCCTAAAGAAGTCCAATGTGTCGACCCCTTTGGGGGAGCACAGGGTCCGAAGCCATGGTGGCGCAATGGTTGAGGTGGCTGTGACGATCTCGGCGCGCGAGCGCGACATCTCGGCACGCAGAACACTCGAAGCGTTTTGGATCGCTGCCCAAAATCCAAAAATCAACCGCAAGGAGGAGTGCATCGCGGTGACGCAAGAACTGGCGCCCTTCGTCGACCTCTGCGGGTCTGACCTACGTGGTCGTGCTCAAGGGGGTCTCCGGGGCAGGTGGTCCGCAAATATAAGCTCGCCCACCCACCTGAGTTAGCCCACCTCCAGCCAAATGTGACTGGTGGATCATCTCGACCCCCACCGTAAAGGTTAGCGTTGCTGGTTTCTACTACATCGCTCCTTGTCTCCTTGTTTCCTTAGGAATTAGTTTCTGTAAGATGAAATGGTGTTTGGGCGAATAGTTTCCAAATGTTACTTCGACTCTTCCAGGCTCTGACGAAGGCGACATCGCCGAAACGTTAGCCAGAATAAAGGTCGATACCAATCTTGGTCAACAGCTGCAGTCAACTTCATATCATCAGTGCTAACAATGCCAAGATTTATGGAAAGTCGGACGTGGACAGTGCTACGTGGTGTACCAGCTGGCTGTTCCCGACTTGTGATGGATGTCTTGTCATTGAGACAGAAGATCGTCTCTACAAGACAGTCCATCTATTTTCTCCGCCGTTGCGAACAACATGGAGTCGTGCCGAAATTCATCCGTCGAAAGCGTCTCCACGAGCTATGCGGACATTCCAAGGATGACAGAAGAACGCACAAGATCGAGATGAAGCTACTCAAGTTGAGTATAAGAAGCAGACGAGATCATCTGTACATGCTTCTATCGAAATGTGTGTATAAGGAAGCGTGCTGTGAAAAGTTCGTGCCCAGTCGTCTTTGGAGGAGAATTGTGGGTGAGTCGAAGAACATCTGTGATTCTATTCGCTCTAAGATCAAAGTAAAATTGCAGGAAAAATTCTTAAGGTTAAAGGAGCAAGAGCGATGTTTTAGACCCCAAGCGTCAACCAGTAGTCACCATACAGTTGAGGAAAACGAGGGTGGAGTGCGTGCGGCACGTGTGACGGTCATCGGCAACGTCAACTTGTCGAGCGGCGCACTCTCCGCGCTGGATTTGGGGCCCAGTTTCGCCCCGGCTCAGTGTTTTTCTGCTAGCGCAGCGCGCAAGATCGTAGGCAACCTCCAGTCGTTGCATGATCACCTGCGGCATAGGGCCAGGATCGATGCGCGGGGGATCGGGTCCGGTGTTGCCAGTAGCACGACAATACCGCCTCCTCCCTTCCCAGCGACGTACATTGGGCCACAGGAGGCAAATCCTGTGGTAGATGCAAAATTTCGCATATTTGCGAACTCCCTGCTCACGGTGCTGCGTCGGAGTGCTGAGCAGTCCTGCATCTCCAGGGTTTCTAATCTGACAGCGGTAGAAAGAAGTGGTTTGAGGGAAATAAGGGAACTGGCAAAATCTGGTGCCATAAGAGTCACAGTTAGTGACAAAGGTGGGGAATTTGTGGTGCTCTCTCAAGAGCTGGACAAGGCCATAACGAGGATTCATCTTCAAGATGACACCGTTTATGCCCCTTCCTCTCATGAGGAATTTGTCAAGCAGTTCCGCCGCCTAAACAGGAAATGGACAGAGATTGCCAGGTCGGCAAACCTTCCTAGAGGAGTAGTTACACGGCTCAGGTGTGAACTACCTGTGTGTCCAGTGCTATACGTACTTATTAAGACACACAAGCTACCTCCCGAGGGTGCTACCGCTGTCGACCCCTCCCTATTTAAGGTTAGGCCCATTGTAAGTAACGTTGCTGGTCCCACAGATCGCATCTCGTGGTTTCTCAATCTTGTCCTGGTACAGCTGTTCAAATTTATTCCCTCACACTTGCCAAACACTGAGGCATTCCTTCAAGTGCTCAACACAACCAGGGTTGAGGATGGGTATGTGATGGAATCGTTTGATGTATCCTCGTTGTACACAAACGTTTCTAAGGAAAGCGTCTTGCAGGCCGTCTTCGAAATCCTCACCGAACACCAGGCCAGTTTGAACTTTTACGGCCTCAGCATTGAGCAGATCATGACATTGCTGAATGAGTGCCTAAAGTGCAACATATTCAGGTGGTGCGGAGAGTACTACAGTCAGGTGAGAGGACTGGCAATGGGACAACGATTGGCTCCCGTGCTTGCGGTAGCATTCATGTCGAAAGTGGAAGCTCCGCTCATAGACCGCAAACCTATCGTTTACTGTAGGTACATAGACGACTGTTTCGTAGTGTGTTCCACTCAATCTGAGATGGACACCTGTTTCCACCTGCTGAACGAACAGTCGGAGCATATAAAGCTCACTAGAGAAGTGCCTACAGAAAACTGGCTTCCATTCTTGAATGTGCAGGTTTGCCTCTCTGGAGGAGTTTTCAGGACGAGGTGGTACCGCAAGCCGAGCAACAAAAATATCCTTGTCCACTTCCGATCCTCTCATCCGACCAGTACGAAGAGAGGAATAGTTCGAAATATGTTTCGAACAGCGGCCTTAGTTTCGTCTGATGCGGAGCAGAAAGCCACGTCAAAGAATCTGGCGAGTGGTATTGCCAGAACAAACGGGTATCCCGCGGAAAGGTTTCAGGGATGGCGGAGACGGCGAGCTGTGGCGGCGGCTCATCGTCAGGACGATGGAAAAATACCCTTCTGCATCCCTTTTTGGACAGACGAAACAAGTGCGGCCGTCCGCACATGCCTACGCAAGGCAGGTCTAGAGGAGCTGGTGAGAGTGATAGAGGTTCCTCCCACCATCCTAAAGGGGCAACTAGTCCGGAATCGGCTGTACGACAGGACATGCACCACGCCATCCTGTGTTATCTGCCCGTTTGGAAGCGAAGGAGACTGCATGACATCGGGGGTGGTGTATCTCATTACCTGCAGTCAATGTGGAGAGGGGTATATAGGGGAGACGGGCAGACACCTTTGTACAAGGGTAAAGGAGCACTTGGACGGCCTAAAGAAGTCCAATGTGTCGACCCCTTTGGGGGAGCACAGGGTCCGAAGCCATGGTGGCGCAATGGTTGAGGTGGCTGTGACGATCTCGGCGCGCGAGCGCGACATCTCGGCACGCAGAACACTCGAAGCGTTTTGGATCGCTGCCCAAAATCCAAAAATCAACCGCAAGGAGGAGTGCATCGCGGTGACGCAAGAACTGGCGCCCTTCGTCGACCTCTGCGGGTCTGACCTACGTGGTCGTGCTCAAGGGGGTCTCCGGGGCAGGTGGTCCGTAAATATAAGCTCGCCCACCCACCTGAGTTAGCCCACCTCCAGCCAAATGTGACTGGTGGATCATCTCGACCCCCACCGTAAAGGTTAGCGTTGCTGGTTTCTACTACATCGCTCCTTGTCTCCTTGTTTCCTTAGGAATTAGTTTCTGTAAGATGAAATGGTGTTTGGGCGAATAGTTTCCAAATGTTACTTCGACTCTTCCAGGCTCTGACGAAGGCGACATCGCCGAAACGTTAGCCAGAATAAAGGTCGATACCAATCTTGGTCAACAGCTGCAGTCAACTTCATATCATCAGTGCTAACAATGCCAAGATTTATGGAAAGTCGGACGTGGACAGTGCTACGTGGTGTACCAGCTGGCTGTTCCCGACTTGTGATGGATGTCTTGTCATTGAGACAGAAGATCGTCTCTACAAGACAGTCCATCTATTTTCTCCGCCGTTGCGAACAACATGGAGTCGTGCCGAAATTCATCCGTCGAAAGCGTCTCCACGAGCTATGCGGACATTCCAAGGATGACAGAAGAACGCACAAGATCGAGATGAAGCTACTCAAGTTGAGTATAAGAAGCAGACGAGATCATCTGTACATGCTTCTATCGAAATGTGTGTATAAGGAAGCGTGCTGTGAAAAGTTCGTGCCCAGTCGTCTTTGGAGGAGAATTGTGGGTGAGTCGAAGAACATCTGTGATTCTATTCGCTCTAAGATCAAAGTAAAATTGCAGGAAAAATTCTTAAGGTTAAAGGAGCAAGAGCGATGTTTTAGACCCCAAGCGTCAACCAGTAGTCACCATACAGTTGAGGAAAACGAGGGTGGAGTGCGTGCGGCACGTGTGACGGTCATCGGCAACGTCAACTTGTCGAGCGGCGCACTCTCCGCGCTGGATTTGGGGCCCAGTTTCGCCCCGGCTCAGTGTTTTTCTGCTAGCGCAGCGCGCAAGATCGTAGGCAACCTCCAGTCGTTGCATGATCACCTGCGGCATAGGGCCAGGATCGATGCGCGGGGGATCGGGTCCGGTGTTGCCAGTAGCACGACAATACCGCCTCCTCCCTTCCCAGCGACGTACATTGGGCCACAGGAGGCAAATCCTGTGGTAGATGCAAAATTTCGCATATTTGCGAACTCCCTGCTCACGGTGCTGCGTCGGAGTGCTGAGCAGTCCTGCATCTCCAGGGTTTCTAATCTGACAGCGGTAGAAAGAAGTGGTTTGAGGGAAATAAGGGAACTGGCAAAATCTGGTGCCATAAGAGTCACAGTTAGTGACAAAGGTGGGGAATTTGTGGTGCTCTCTCAAGAGCTGGACAAGGCCATAACGAGGATTCATCTTCAAGATGACACCGTTTATGCCCCTTCCTCTCATGATGAATTTGTCAAGCAGTTCCGCCGCCTAAACAGGAAATGGACAGAGATTGCCAGGTCGGCAAACCTTCCTAGAGGAGTAGTTACACGGCTCAGGTGTGAACTACCTGTGTGTCCAGTGCTATACGTACTTATTAAGACACACAAGCTACCTCCCGAGGGTGCTACCGCTGTCGACCCCTCCCTATTTAAGGTTAGGCCCATTGTAAGTAACGTTGCTGGTCCCACAGATCGCATCTCGTGGTTTCTCAATCTTGTCCTGGTACAGCTGTTCAAATTTATTCCCTCACACTTGCCAAACACTGAGGCATTCCTTCAAGTGCTCAACACAACCAGGGTTGAGGATGGGTATGTGATGGAATCGTTTGATGTATCCTCGTTGTACACAAACGTTTCTAAGGAAAGCGCCTTGCAGGCCGTCTTCGAAATCCTCACCGAACACCAGGCCAGTTTGAACTTTTACGGCCTCAGCATTGAGCAGATCATGACATTGCTGAATGAGTGCCTAAAGTGCAACATATTCAGGTGGTGCGGAGAGTACTACAGTCAGGTGAGAGGACTGGCAATGGGACAACGATTGGCTCCCGTGCTTGCGGTAGCATTCATGTCGAAAGTGGAAGCTCCGCTCATAGACCGCAAACCTATCGTTTACTGTAGGTACATAGACGACTGTTTCGTAGTGTGTTCCACTCAATCTGAGATGGACACCTGTTTCCACCTGCTGAACGAACAGTCGGAGCATATAAAGCTCACTAGAGAAGTGCCTACAGAAAACTGGCTTCCATTCTTGAAGGTGCAGGTTTGCCTCTCTGGAGGAGTTTTCAGGACGAGGTGGTACCGCAAGCCGAGCAACAAAAATATCCTTGTCCACTTCCGATCCTCTCATCCGACCAGTACGAAGAGAGGAATAGTTCGAAATATGTTTCGAACAGCGGCCTTAGTTTCGTCTGATGCGGAGCAGAAAGCCACGTCAAAGAATCTGGCGAGTGGTATTGCCAGAACAAACGGGTATCCCGCGGAAAGGTTTCAGGGATGGCGGAGACGGCGAGCTGTGGCGGCGGCTCATCGTCAGGACGATGGAAAAATACCCTTCTGCATCCCTTTTTGGACAGACGAAACAAGTGCGGCCGTCCGCACATGCCTACGCAAGGCAGGTCTAGAGGAGCTGGTGAGAGTGATAGAGGTTCCTCCCACCAACCTAAAGGGGCAACTAGTCCGGAATCGGCTGTACGACAGGACATGCACCACGCCATCCTGTGTTATCTGCCCGTTTGGAAGCGAAGGAGACTGCATGACATCGGGGGTGGTGTATCTCATTACCTGCAGTCAATGTGGAGAGGGGTATATAGGGGAGACGGGCAGACCCCTTTGTACAAGGGTAAAGGAGCACTTGGACGGCCTAAAGAAGTCCAATGTGTCGACCCCTTTGGGGGAGCACAGGGTCCGAAGCCATGGTGGCGCAATGGTTGAGGTGGCTGTGACGATCTCGGCGCGCGAGCGCGACATCTCGGCACGCAGAACACTCGAAGCGTTTTGGATCGCTGCCCAAAATCCAAAAATCAACCGCAAGGAGGAGTGCATCGCGGTGACGCAAGAACTGGCGCCCTTCGTCGACCTCTGCGGGTCTGACCTACGTGGTCGTGCTCAAGGGGGTCTCCGGGGCAGGTGGTCCGTTGGTCCGTAAATATAAGCTCGCCCACCCACCTGAGTTAGCCCACCTCCAGCCAAATGTGACTGGTGGATCATCTCGACCCCCACCGTAAAGGTTAGCGTTGCTGGTTTCTACTACATCGCTCCTTGTCTCCTTGTTTCCTTAGGAATTAGTTTCTGTAAGATGAAATGGTGTTTGGGCGAATAGTTTCCAAATGTTACTTCGACTCTTCCAGGCTCTGACGAAGGCGACATCGCCGAAACGTTAGCCAGAATAAAGGTCGATACCAATCTTGGTCAACAGCTGCAGTCAACTTCATATCATCACTACGAAATTATTTGAGAATCTTTTTTAACGCGAAAAGAATCGCCGTTATCTTTAAGCTGCCAAATTTGGTTTTAAAAGCGTCAAAGTTGCTTAGAAGAGTGTAAAATTTAATTTCAAAGGTGTGCAGCATGGCTTGAAAGGTGCCCAATTTGATGCGAAAGTGGTGTGCTTGCGCGATGTGCGCATTAAGACTTGTCCGCTGCTGGAACTTCTTAAATGAGGCAAAAGTCACAATGAAAAAATGAGTTGATCATAAGATTCTGGCAGTAGCTGTGGACAGTGCTCTAGATCAATGCATTTTCGCTATGGCGTGTGCCAAAAGCATGGTTTACTCTCAACTGTTGGAACTCACTTGTTGTTTTCCACAATATATCGAACGATGACAAATATGTAGCAGGCAAAGCTCCCAATGAAAATGATCCATGTGGCAGCAAGGATATATTTTCGAGTGCTCTGAAGAAAAACGCTTCTTGGAATAGTTCTGCTAACCGCTAAACATCATTAACGGAACGTTCAAGCCGTGGATCATTAAGGAACGTTCAAGCATGATGGTGTTTGAGCGCATGGACGAATTCATCACATCGTCTAGCTTTCCAGAAGTAAGTGCCGCCAGCTGTGGCTCCATTGATGCTACATGCTAGAGGGTATACGGTAGGGGTAGCAGGAAATGTGGGGTGGATAAGGAAAGGTAATAATTGTGGGGTGCATAAAAGCCCTTTCGGGTATGAATAAAGAGTCTACCCTCCGTGTTGTGCCGCCCGCCTTCTGGTGGAGAAACATCGCGAGAAACAGAGGCCGGTGCATATCGCTATTCTCAACCTGGAGAAGGCCTTCGACCGCGTGAGTTTATATGGTACGCCTTGCGACAACACGACGTTCCTGAGGAATTGTAGAGTGGATGCGGATGCTCTACTCTTGCCCAAAGAGTAGAGTGCAAGCTGCAGCTGGAACCTCGATAGGGTTTCCCATTTCTGTTGGGGTGCACCAAGTTTCTGCGCTTTCCCCACTTCTCTATGTGGTCGTCATGGATGTCATTACGCGAGCTCTTCAGAAGCCAGTCCCTTGGAAGTTGCTATATGCTGACGATGTAATGCTCGCTTGCGAAGATGATAGCGAACTCGAGCGGCCGGTACAAGCTTTGTGCGACCGCTTGGAGCGGTTTGGACCCAAACTGAACGTGAAGAGGACCGAGTATCTAACGACGGACGTGAACGAGTCCAGCTCCATCAAGGTTAAGGGCATCGAGCTACCGTGCGCTTTGGTTTTTAGGGGCCTGTGATAAACAGTGCTATCTGATAGCAATTTGATGATTGAGGTAAACCCACGCGTGAATGCAGATTGGTCCAAGTGGCGCTTTTTGACTGTTGTACTCCGCGACAGGAACACCAGAGCGCTTGAGGTCAAAAATCTATATAATCTTCGCCGGGCCGATAGCGGATGTACGGTGGTGAGTGCAGACCTCCGACTAAGAAAAGAGAAGACAGCGTCAGCGTCATGGAAACGAAGATGCTGCGCTAGAGGGCTGGAGTTATGCGGCTGGACTGCATCCACAGCTGTAACATTCGAGAAAAGTTAGGTGTCGTACCAAAAGCTGACAAGATGCAGAAATCTCGATTGTGATGCTACGGCCTCTTTCTGCGTGAAAAAGAAGACAGTGTGCGCAAGACGGGCCGATTTCGAAGTGTCTGGAAAACTGCCTAGAAGGCGCTATAATCAGCGCTAGGCTGACACTTTGCACGTAGTTTAAAGTTAGCTGGTGTCCACCCTGAAAGATGGCGATATGGCATCAAATCGCTTCGTCGCGGACCACAGGGATCACCAGCGATCAAGGGCACCAGCGATCGCATGGGCTATTAGCTCACACTGCCTGCCCAAGCCAATCAAGCCTTCCATCCCTTCGGGTTCGGTGATTTCTTGAATCCATGGTTCACGTTGTCAGACACGGTAAGGGAGTCCAAACCCGAGGGATAGCTTCGACTTGGCGGGGTATGCCACCCGGTTTTTTTTAAAGCTCAACAATGGGCGATTGCTGACGAATCTATAACTTTGACGACAGATCATGCAAGTTTACAATATACTGAGATAACAACACATCAGGGTATGCAAGGGGATCAAGGCGAGCGCTGTGATTCGGAAGACGTGCTGAAGACGTTATCCAGCATGCGCTGAGATTTAGAAAACGTGCAACAGACGTCTTGCAACACGCATCCAGAAGAGTATGAGGAGCAGTAGAGAGAGAGGTCCAAAAAGGGGGCAGAAAAAAGAAATCAGTATTCCTTCTTAGTACCATTCAAACTGTGTCAGGGATCCGGAGGGAATGAAACGGTAGTCGCATCTCATATATCGGGAGTGAACAAGGCATGTCATAAGTGTATTGGCAACGTTGTGACACGTGCGTCTGGACTCAGCAAATGTATCACAGTCGTTATGCAGCATGTGTCCGGATTCAGAAGGCGTGACACAGACCAAATTTTGAGCAGTATGCGTTAGATTTTCAGACGGCGTTTCAAAGGATTCGTGTGACAAGGTCGCACGCGCTTGACTCTCACTCGTTACTCTTACAGGAATTGGAAAAGTACTGTTAGTTGTCGGATTATAAATGTCCCTAGCTTTCGATTTTTCACTTCTCTACTATTGATATCTTTTGGATCATGTAACTTTACGTGTTTAACAAACGTTTCCGAAGGCATCTTCGCCAAAGTTTCGATACGACTCGTTGTTTCAAAGAGTTTTTTAGATTAACGATGATCGAGCAAAAGCACCGAGTGCGGGGTTACTTGCTGTACAACTTCTAGCAAGGAAGAACTGCTGTAGAATCCTCCCCTCGAATCTTGTCTGAAGTATTTGGTAACAAAGTTGCATCATTACGTCAATGCAACGTTTTCGAGACGGTGATGAAAGACTTGAAGACGAAAAACAACAACGGCGTCCTGGAGTTGTGGATAGGCAAGAATTAGAAAAAGCTGTAAAATCGGACCCAACGCTGACTAACATCACGATACCGCACGAAAGCGGTAATGGTTGAGTCCGTGAGGTTCCGAAGACAACGACGAAACCTGAAATTTACGGAAAAAAGTCATTCTTGATGGAACAGTAGAGGTCTGGTTCATTTTGAGGTGCTCGATCCGGGCCAAACGGTTACTGCAGGCCTTTACAAAGAACTACTGAGCCGCGTGGACCATTCACTGCGTCAACAACGAGTAAATACAGCAACTGTGAAATTCCTCCATGACAACGCTCGACCGCACGCCGCAAATATCACGCTGCAAAAAATTGAGGAGTTGGGTTGGGAACTACTGCCTCACCCGTCTTATAGCCCAGACCTTGCACCATCAGAATACCATCTCTTTCGGTCGATGTATGTAGTACGCCTTGGCGGAGAAAAAAATCAGGAACCATGACGAAGTCGAAATTTGGGTGTCCAACTTCTTCGAGTCGTAGCCAGTGGAGTTCTTCAAGAAAGGCAACCATTCTTTGCGAGGACGTTGGCGACGTCTCATTGATAGTAATGGATTTTACCTCTTTTATTAAGGTATGGTCATTCTTTTCTTGTAGCGAAAGTTCTTTTTGAGCAAAGACGACATTTATAACCCGTCAACCTAATATTACCGTTTTTTAACAAGTAAACGCTTAGCCGTACGGGAGACGGTCAGGATGTACGAAATAGTCCAAGCCCTGCCGGGGGGGGGGGGTATGCGATCTTCCTCTCATCCCCTTGCTCACCCACCTCCAACCCCATAGGCTTCATCGAGAGTCAAACGGCTGCCTTACGAAACCTTTGAGACGCAAAACAAAATTTCCGGATCCGCAGAATAGCGGCTGTACCTTCTAACACCACGCCCCCAGCAGGAGACGTGTGTACATTACGACACGCTGCCGTGCAATACCGATTGATTTTACTTACTTTTTGCAGGTTAAGCACCTCGAGTTAGGACTCTCACGCTCTTTTTCTTGCCACGAAGAAACTATTGTACTTCGAATAATTACACATGCTTTACAGGGTCGACATGCATCATAGCAACAGTATTGGAGATTCTGCTCTCTCAGGTCCCCTTTTCCTGCTCTAAATAGTAATACTAGTTTTTTCCACTGCAATGAAATTAAGAAGGCCTGAAGTAGAAAAGAAGACGGTCAATGTGCTCTTTTTTCGGCGAGGTACCCTACCATATGTTTCGCGGCCGCTTGACCTGAGCGTTTCGCTTCGGGATCGGGAATTTCTACATGAGCTCTAGCACAGGCTTCGCTGAGAATATCTAATAAGAGTTGGTGCGAGGACCGCATATTTTAGCTTCGTTAAGAAAAATAGAAGGTAAGGCAGGGATACGGACTTGATTTCTTTTACTTACTTTAGGAGGCATTATTTTCTACGGTCCGGTTTTTTCAACCTGTTTGATCATATTCCTGTTTAAAGCCGTAAGAATGTAGCAGACCACTCCTCTACGTAGAAGGGCAAGTCGTGACGGGAGATCCCTGAGACACGCGAATTAGGCGCAATGCTTCGCCTAAGCGTGCTCTAACGTAATCCTAGAGCCGACGTGGTCAATGCCAAGAAAAGTTCAAAATCCTGTAGGTTGATGAAACCCACGCTTGGAAGGGAGCCCTGCTCTGTAACCACATAGAACTCCGACTTAACATAAGCCCAATATTTCGCGTTACGCAGCTAATAAGCACTGTGCTGATATGAAGAAAAGAATAACATCGACGTGAGAAGCCAGAACAAAGATAAGAGCGTTTTTCACCAGTTCTTTGAGAAGCCTCTCTCTCACCTTAGCCGACAGATCCTTCTTTTCATCGATGTTGGGAAGCGGGACAGTTGTTGGCTTCCCGGTACGTGGTTGCGGTTCTTGCGACTCTGCCGACTTTGTCGTCTCCGCTGACTTCGACGTGATGGTCTCTGCTGATCCCTTCGTTCCAGTACCAAACTTTGGCTTGGCAGTTGCAGCCGCTGCTCTTTCAGCCGACTTTTCATCTAATTTTTCTGCCGATTTTTCCGCTGACCCCTTGTTTACCAACTCGGACGACAGCCTTTGTGCTTGCGCCAAATTTTCAATAATTTTTTCTCCTGACCCCTTAATTGGTGCACTTGGTTCCCTCTGAAGGGATTGAGTCTTCTCTGTGGAGCCTTTCAATGCCTTGTTACCTAAATGCTGGCTTCATAACATTTTTTTCTTGTGCTTAGTGTGCAAGCTATCTGTTCCTAATTTTGACAAGCTTTGCGACACACAAAAGATCTAGACTTACCCTTTTTTCCTTCGCCAACACCTTCCGCACTTTTTCTGTAACAACAGCATAAAATAGTGGCTCTGTAAAGTTGTCAATAGAACTGAATTTTTTCCCGACCCCTTAGTCGCCGCTTCTGGTTCTCTCTGAATAGATTCTCTTGATTGAGTGTTCTCTGTGGAGCCTTTTAGTGCATTGTTTCCTAAAAGCCGGCATCATAACATATTCTTTTTCGTGTGCTTGCTTCGCGAAGTATCTGACCCATAGCTTCCTACGAACCCTGTAATAAACGAAAGGTGCTAAAGACCTAAAGAACTACCTTGTTTTTCATTGCCAACACCTCCTGCGCTTCTTCTGCAAAAATAGCATGAAATATTTGCTCTGTAAAGTTGTCAGCCAAATTGAAATGTTTCTCCCGACCTCTTAGTCGCCATATCTGGTTCTCTCTTAATGGATTCTCTTGACTGAGTATTCTCTGTGGAGCCTTTCAATGCATTGTCTCCTAAACACCAGAATCACAACGTTTTCCTCTTCTTGTGCTTACTGTGCGAGATATTTGACCCATAGCTTTTTAAGAACTTGTAACATGTATACACGAAAGATGTCAAAGACCTAAAGATCTACCTTGTTTTCCTTTGCCAACGTCTTCCACCCTTTTTCTGTAAAAATATCATTAAGTATTTAGGAGCAACACGGAAATAGTCTGATCAAGAAGTCGAACCGAACGGCCTACATGCCCCCAACATAACCCCGGGTGAAGTCATTCATGAATCCGGCCTCTAGTAAAAAAACATACTGACTCACTTCAGGGCCGGTATGAATATCTCGCTCAGGGCTTCCCATTGGGGAATAATTTAAAGGGCGGCGGAATCCCGCGATGCACATCTCTGGGGAGACCCACAAATGAGACACTCCGAGCGGGGCGCCCCGCCGCCCCGAGATATGCACACGGGGCCAGGTCTGCACACCCATCCAACGTGAAAAGGACCATATTCACCAATATGTTTCAAACAGGGTTCACAGTATCGTCTGATAGCACCCAGAAGACGCTATCTAGGGAGCTTGTATGGCACAATGCCTCCTTGAATGAATACTTCTCTATAGTGCCAAACGCAGTCATCGCTTAGTGGTCGCAAATAGGAAGGAGGCGGAGCGAAACAGAATCCCCTCCTGCATACCGTTCATATCGGTCAGCACGGAAATCCGCTGTTGCCTTCGAAATGCTGACCTACATGAACTGGTGAGGGTGGTAGAAGTCCCTCCTAGGTAGAAGTCCCTCCTACAACAGCGGCTGTCCTACCTCCTCGTGGGTAACGCGTCGTTTTGGAAATCAAGATGATTGCATGACCTCGGGATGGTGTACCTCATGCAATGCAGAAAGTGCAGGGAGAGAAGCAGGAAGGCCGCTGTGTATAAAGGTGAAGGAGCACGTAGACGGAATTAAAAAGTCGCGTAAGTTGACCAATGGGCCAGAACAGGCTAGACAGACATGGCGGCGCAATGGTTCAGGAGGCTGTCACGATCCTTGCAACTGTCGGAGGCTGTCACGACTGTGATCTTCCGCCCGGACAACGCTAGAGGCATTCTGGATCGCATCGCGAAACCCCAAGATCAATCGCAGAGACGAGTACGTGGCGGTGACACAGGAACTGGTCCTTTGTCGGCCTCTGTGGGTTTTGACTTTCTGGGTCATCCTCTAAGAGGTCCTCAGGGTAGGTGGTCCCTAGAGCTTAGGTCATTCAGCAACGATCACCTCCATCTGATTGACTGGTGGAGCTCCTCAGCTTTCACCACGAAAGCTAATCCTTTGTCGTTTCTCCACGTCGCTTTCATCATTTTATTCACCTATGAATTTCTTGATGTAGTATGAAGTGACCATTAGGGGATGTCGTGTAAATTCCGACCGTTGCTTCACGGAAGAAAGGTTAGTGGTTAAGTTCTTCCGCGATGAGTGTTTTTGCATTTCAACTGAGTGGTTGAGATTTGAGGGGTTTTGATGTCTACCTAATTCGCCGGCGTTTTCTGGTCTGGATCTGGGCCTGCGCAGAGCCCTGCTGGAGACTCCGCCTAAGCAACGAAAGCAGGTTCCAAACGAGCAGCTGGTACGGCACAAACCCACCATCCACCAGTTAAGTCCCGCCACGAGCGGAGCACCTTGGGGTTAGCGCGCTCTAATCGAACGTCGAGTTCGAAATGTGGAAGACGCGATCACGCGCGCGCGGATGGTGGTCGGAATTTACATGAGATCCTTTTGGGAGAGGTCTTCAAGCGTTACTCGGACTCTTCCAGGCTCCGAAGAAGGCGAAACGTAAGCCGAATAAGGTGCTCCGAAGGTTGTATTGAAGCAAGAAAGAAAACTTACCCGGCTCCAAGACGAAGTCTTAGAAATTGGTCGCTTTCATCTTCATATCTCTCCATCTTCCTTTAGCTTATGTTGGAGAGATTCCGCAAGCCGATACTGATTCTCTTCAAAAATGTGTCCTCCGCGCTCAAAGAAACGAGAAGATCCTGTAGCGGGATTTCACCAGGTGCCTGTGTACAAAATGCAGTACTCCTCTCATTCATTTGTTTATGTTACTGCCGCAATCAGTCGAGCCTAAGCATATCATGCGATCATAACATGGTACGGTTTCAGGAACTGTTTGTTTTTTGTGTGTTTTCGCACTAACTTGTCATCGAGCAAAATACGTTTCTACCAGGTGACGCTTATAATATCATATATTCAAGGTATTGAATATGTGATGCTTACTCAAGAACTGAAAAACCTAGTAAACCTAACCTAAAAAAAAGAGTTAGTGAATTTTTGAACAAAAGTAGGTGAATATAAACTAGTTAATGCTTAGAAAATTGCAAAGGTGATCGATACAAAATGAATGCATTTCTACAACTTCAAAACAAAATACCGCTAATGCCAATCGTAAGCTGCGTAAACGCATTTATCGTTGTGATTAGAGGGAAGTAACATGTTAGCCTTCTTATTCATTGTTATGTAGAAAATAGGATCTATCTTGGTCGGGAGCGGGCAATGCTAGAACGACAGTTGCGTTCGTACCGTCAATCACCACAACTGAATGTCTCAAAGAGGGACACCAGTGAATATCTCGTCGTACAAGCTCAAGAGAGGGAATGGTGAGTTGAAGGAATGGACGGAGGGGGCCCGCTCTTCCCCCCAAGCATGCGGAGGTGGTGCTAATTGCGCGAAGAGCGCCCATCGCGGACGAATTCTCGCGCTCGGCGGGCTAGGGGAAGAACGGGACTTCTCCTCAGCCATCAGATGCTATCGATCGATGGGATCGACAGCGAAATTTTGTTGTTCGTTGGATAACGAACAACAAAATTTCGCACACTTATGATTACTTAGCTAAATATAAATACAATATTTGACAATTTGTAAAAATCGTTCTATTTTTTACACTTATGGTGGATACGGTTGCAACGATAGGTCGGTGTCTTATCTTAGTTCTCAATGGTGTAACTAGACTAAACTCTCTATACCTGCTCATCGCGCGTTGCTTCCAGCACTATGTATGATCTGAAGAAGAAAAAAAACAGTCGATCAGTGGAGAAAAGGATAGACGCTACTACGAACCACCTCGTTCTACGATGTGCCAGCTCTTTTAATCTTTGTTTAGCATATGCATGGCTTCGAGTGACTGGTCGATGAAAACCCAGTGTTTTAATATGAGGTTTATTGATAGTTGTTGAAAAGTAGACGTAGCTGGGCTGTGGTCCTGCTTACATAATGGCATCGTTTTCATGGAAGCACATTCCAGTGGAAGACAGGAAGCAACAAACTTAAGTGGATCATCCTCATGGTATTCTATTATTCGTCTTCCTTGGGCAGAACATTTTCGTTTACGAACAGATGACAATCCTTAAGACCGATCTCTGACCCTTAAGCTTTCTTTTTTCTAGGAGCCTTAGGTCTGTTTCTTTTTACAGACGATATTGATGGAATATACTCATTTGCATACAGCTAGAAGCAATGAACCTTAGGATAAAACTTCCGAAAAAGGCCCTCTCTTTGAGGTAAAAACCAATATGTGTTCACACAGCACTGCAGTAACTGAGCGTTCTGAAGCCAGGTTTTGAGAGGTAACGGGCTTGAAATCTCATTGGTCTACACAAGAAAAGCGATATAACCGACATATGAAGCATGACGTTCGCTCTTCATGTATGCTGTTGCACGAAGAAAACAAGAAATCATTAGAAGAAGAAGAAAAGCTACAATAGTTACGTTCCCGAAATTGCTCTATTACGCTCATGGGCTCCGATATTTATATCGATAGTGTTCAATTATTCTCGCGGACTATAACGACGACACTATCTATATCCATATTGCTCGACTGTTCTCGCGATTATAACGACTATACTGCCTACATATCTAGATATCTATACATGCATATATATTCTTTATGGCGCACAAATATGTGCATTGTAATAAATAATAAATAAATAACCTATTCCAACCCTGGTTGGAGAACCCTGGTTGCGAGTACTAATACCATTGTCCTTGTCGTGATATTCTTTCAAAAAAGTCGAAAAGGTAAGGCAAGACTATCCCATCGCATCAACGTTTCTAATAAGAGAGGTCGCCTAACCGACATCCTTCGAATGCGAAATAATGGTTAATGAAGGCAGTCCTCGAGCTACCCTATCTCGTCTGCGGTAGAGAAGCTCGGGGGTGCTCCGTTGTCTGGACTCTAGCGCAATGGTGGAGAGATTCAGCGAGGCAGGAGAGCGGGATCTCTAATAGAGAGGGTGCCGACGGCACGACGAAACCGCCGAAACATGAGTCATGGTTGACCCGTACCCTGTAACCCTCTGTAGGCTGGGTTTGCGCATCAACGGCGGCGCGCTGTCCGCAATCGCGGACGGCGGGCGCCGCGGGCGCGCGAACCTCGAGAAGGTTCTGGAAAAGGGGAGAGTCGTCTCCTGTCGCTGGCGTGTGCGGCCAGCTCCACGTTTTCTCAGGGTTTTTCCGCGCTTCTTTGTCTGCGCCCTCCGGATCCTCCGCGTCCGCCGCGTGCCTCCGCGCCCTCCCGGATCCTGCCGGAGTAGTTGTTGAGCTACGAGCACTCACGTTCGCTGGAGTCGCCGCTGGGACCGTGTGTTCTGCATCGTCCGGGTCGTTTGTGGGTTACGTGCCCGAGTTTTGGCCTTCACCGCGCCGTTTAGTGGGTTCTTTCTCTGAGCGGGTGGTTGGTGGCGCGCTAAGCACCCGGTCGGGACGTCGCCGTCGAAGCGACGGTTAGTTCTTGTTTAGGATTCGCGTCACAGTCACCGTAGTCTCGTCCGTGTGTTGTGCTTTACGTTCACCGCGTACAAAGGGCTCTCTCACCCCGTCAGGCTACTCATATAGCTACAACTCGCCGCCGCATCGGGTCCGATAACTCGTCACCTCACGCCGTTTCGCTAGTGGAGTTGCCCGAGTAGTCGTTGCCGTCAGTTACGTCGTCCGTAAGCCGCCACGGGTCGAGCACCAGTGCCCGCACACACGGATCGCTTCTCATCATTAGTCGTTAACCTCATCGCATCTTTCTGTTACCTCCATTCCATTGTTGTGGTGTTTGTTTTAAAAAAATAAAGTTTGCTTGATCACCGAGTGCCTTGTGTCATAACGAGGCTTTCGCCTAACCTTTATCTTGGAATCTAAATTTATCAAAAAGAACCTAACTTAGCGTACTACTTTCGTCCCGATAAATTACGGCGAACTTTTCAAAATAGTATGATGTGTGTGAATCCGCACATGAGTGGGTGCATCCACCAGCTCTTCCAGGTTTACCTTCCTAAGAAAGTTTTTAAAATCTTTTTACTCTCCTTTCACGGCATCTTCACCAACAAAAAAGCTCTGGAAGACCTCAAACACAACGCACACAAACCCGTACTGGGCCTCTACAGCTTAGCATACTACGCGTGCCTTTAATAAATCACGACAATACATTTACATTGAACTCCATATTCCAAGGGATAGCGTCCACATTCGTTCGCCTTGCGGTGACCTTATGGGGCTCTCCGCAATCGCTGCAGAGCAACGATCCGTAATCGCTGCAGATCTGAGGAAACTGGCGGAGCAGCATCCACATGAAGGTGTGCGATGTTTTGCTGCTGCTCTTGGCTGTTCCCGATCCACCGTGGACAGTGGACTGCGATTTCTTGGAATGGGTAAAAACCTCGGTCACTGGCTCTCACAAGGACTGACTGACGACAACCGGCGAAGACGTCTGGAGTTATGCACTCAGCTGCTCTCCCGAAGTCGCACCGTCAATTGACTGGACACCATCGTCGCAATAGAAGAAAAATGAATCCTCTACGTCAATCGTGCTCGTAAACATGCGTTGTGCCAACGCGACGAAGTGCCGAAATCTTTCGTAAAAGGTGAAATTTATGCGAGGAAAGTCATGCTGAGCGTCTGGTGGGGAGTTTATGGGATCTACCATTTCGAGCTGCTACCTGACAGCACGACTGTCACTACCGAGATCTACGCTACTCAACTGCAGAGGCTGGCCGACAAGATGAGCAAATAACAGCCCAGGTTCGACAAAGTTCCCTTGCTGCACGATAACGCGCCCACACATCACGAAGACGACTTCAGAAAATTCTGGAATTCGGATGGGAAGTTCCGCCGCATCCCCTGTACTGCCCAGATCTGAGCGCAAGTGACTGCCATCTTTTTCGATCACTTCAGCATCATCTGGAAGGGAATCGTTATGAAGATCGCGACCACCTCGAAAATGACCTCCGAGCTTTCTTCGCCTCCAATTCGCCGGATTTCTACGCCAGAGGGATTCTGACGTAGAAATCCGGCGAAAGTCTTGTGGAACGATGGCGAAAGTAGTCGATGTTGATGGTAATTATTTAGTTGATTAATAAAAAGTTGACAGAAAATTGTGTTATTTTGAAAAAATTGTCGCATTTCTGCAAATACTTTTTGGACACGCTAATATAAATATAAATATAAATATAAATATAAATATAAATATAAATACATATAAATATATATAAATAAATATATATATAGTAAGATTTTCACGTCGAATTGGACACTTTTCGAATCAAATTGGACACTCTTCTAAGCTAACCTAAGGCTTTCCAAATCAAAGCGAACTCTTCAAATGGAAATCAGCTTCTTCTACATTCCCCAAAAATATTGGAATAATTTTTTGTTCAAGGAAAATTTCAGAATAACTTTCTTTGAAGTTTTAATTTACTTTCCAATAAGAGAACACATGGTTTGAAATGCAATAAAAAATTTATTTTTTGAGGAAAAACTATGATTTAAGGTTTGTTTTGGGAAGACTGCTATTTCATGTTGCCAAAACTGAGATTGCGCCATCCCCATGTCTGAAACTTCGCGATTTTTATTCGATTGATAACAACATTTCTGTTTGCATGCAGTTCCACAGCTGCAAGCGGTGCAATACAAACAATTGTAAAGAACACACATATCCTAACTTTCTTGCTGTATTTATTCTATGAATCAAATAAACGTTGAGTTGAACTTTTTGAGTGCATGGCGCGATCCATTCTTTTGAGGCGCGACATGATTACGGCCTTGCTGCGCCTGAACACAAAATTAAATTTATTATTTTTCTCAAAAATAAAAATTTAATAAAATTATTTCACTCATTCGGCAGCTGAAGTAAAACAAATCAAAAAAGTTATTCTAGTTTCCCTTGAACAAAAAATTATTCTAACCACCTTGTAGAGCCTTTAGTTTAACCTGTAAGAAGCTCGTCTCGATTTGGAAAACGTTGAATTTGATTTTTAAGTTCACAGGCCAGCCTAGAAGGTCGTCCAATTTGACGTGAAGTGTTCAATTTGATTTTAAAAGTGTCCAGTTCGACGCGAAAATGGTGTATATACATTAGGTTGGTGCATAAATTCTCGGACATTTGATACCTCCTGAATTGAAAGCGCATTTTCCCGCCAAATTTCTTACATTACCAACGCGTAAGCGATCGATCGATAGAGAAAGGAAAGGGCTACAAAACTGTTCCTAACATTTACTTCTGCGTTGTTAACGTCAGCTATTATGGCTAAGCAATTCATCCCAACAGAGATGCATATTTGGCACGTCACGTGATTCCTGCATCAATCTGGCCTCAATGCCAACGAATCGTATCGTCGCCTGAGGGTTGTTTACAATGAGAGTGCTTCTGCTCGAAGTACTGTGTACCAGTGGTTCTCAAAGTTTGGTGTTGGTGAATTCTCCGTTGAAGATAATGAACGAGAACGGCGCCCGATGACACTGGATTTGGATGACCTCCGAAGTAGAGTGGAAGTAGATCCATACCAAACCACTCGCGAACTATCAAGCACTCTTGGTGTTAGTCACTCAACAGTCGTTCGAGGATTGAAGTCGATTGGCAAGGTGCAAATTTGGGTCGCTGGGTACCTCACGACTTGACACAGCATGACATGGATCGCAGAGCCGATGTTGCTCTGTCTCTCCTTACCCTCAGACGTACCCACGGATGGCTGGACAACCTTGTCACAGGGGATGAGAAGTGGTTACTCTACTCTAATTATCCCCGGCGTGCACAGTGGGTTGACGCAACTGGAGAGGCAGAGGAGGTTCCGAAACCCGACCTTCACGTGAAAAAGGTGATGCTATGCATTTGGTGGAGCGTTCTTGGCGCAGACTACTGGGAGCTGCTGGACGAAGGGATAACAGTGACGGCAGTGGTTTACGTCAACCAACTGAGGAAGTTGAGGGCCCACCTTCAAACCCCACGGGGAGAGCAAGTGAAGGTGTATTTTCAACACGACAACGCTAGACCGCATATTGTTAGAGCGACGGCGGTTGAGTTGGCGGACTACGGATGGACCGTTCTTCCACATCCACCTTACTCACCAGATCTCGCTCCTTCTGACTATCATTTGTTTACAAGCCTTCAACGCTATTTGGACGGCCAGCAATTTAGGAACCGAGAGGATGTCAAGGAGGCACCGCTCACATTTTTCGAATCACAACCGGCCACGTTTTCGAAAAAGGCATCCATGACTTACCAGCACGTTGGCGAAAGACAATTGATGTGAAGGGTGGTTACTTCAAATGATTTGATATTGCTGCACGTATGTTGTGATAATAAATATTTCATGCCTAAATATCCGAGAACTTATGCACCAACCTAATAGTAAGATTACCGTTGTGGCGGGAAACTCACAACTGCCCTTCCACAACTGTTGAGGGTTGCTGCTTCTCACCATAAATTAGACCGATTATCATCAGTTGCACACGCTGCTTGATCAATGTGGTTGATATTCTCCAAGAATAATGTTGCATTTCTTTATCTCCTTCATGATCCTAGCACTTACAGAATTTCCGACTTGATAGCAGAAATTTAGCAACGTTGTTATGTTTAAATGCTCTAAATCTTATGATGAGCACTATAGACTCTAGTTTGAAGAGAGGGGCTGTTCTCCGAAGGTTTGTTTCGAAGTTGCTTATTTATTTATTTATTTATTTATTTATTTATTTATGCGTCGGAAAAGACGTGCTTTACAATTAGAATAAAAGAAAGCTGAAACAAACCATGCTTAGACAAAAAAAAAACACAACACAACAACGGAACGAATCTGGTGGAGAAGAAGAAGGGCATTCTTTGGCTATTCAGATCATAAAACTACAACGCCAGTGGGTTTGGAAGGTAATGTTAGCAAGTAGGCGCTTATGGAGAATTTGATACATGATATGAGTCTCTTAGGTGAAAAAAAGCAGAAGAATCGTAGGACTCACTAAATTCACGACAACTAAAACGAAAGCTTCTACCAATGTAGCTTACAAAAGGTGACATTGTAACTAGGTGGCAACGAGCCAATATAGGCAAAGGAACCAGCCTGTCCGCATCAGCCAGCTATGATGCCCTAAGGTAGATACCAGAACTTCGGCACATACGCTGGCCGCCCCATGGAACTGGTATCTAGGACAGGCCAGTTCAGTTAGCTGCAGAGATTGGAGGGGTCAAGCTACATGGTAGAAGCAATAAAGAGAGCGCATATGAAAGCTTCTAAACAATTCAGTCGAACCCCACTTTCCAAAATAAAATAACAACATGAACGCCATCAAAAAAATGCATATAAAAAAATATAAGAAATAGAAGGAAACCTACATATAGAGCAAACAAATGTATCAACAAAGAAGGCTAAATATAGTGAAAAAGGGGGAAGGAAGCGCTATGCTGGTGACATCCTTCTGTAGGTACCCTAAATGCAAAACTATAAAGAAAAGCGAAGCAAGAAAAAGAAAAGAAAAACACTATCCTGACAAGAAGGGTGTACGTGGGATCCGACAGCGGTGCTGAGAATGCTACATAATCTCGGTAGGCGTATATTAAACGCAGCTGTTCGGAATTCCTAAAACCTGCAGGACATCGATTCTATCTAACTGTTTCTTGAAAATGCAACTGCTTTCAGATTGCATAACCTCGGCAGGTAAGTGTCTAATCCACCGAGCCCGACGATAAAAAATGATGTTGAACAAATGAAGTATTCTTTAACAGTTAAAGTCAGTTTCCTAAAACTGATTTACCAAGATTCAGCACATTGTGGATTTGTAGGGCTCTTCAAGTTGTTCTCGAGGATAAACACAAAACAGTGGTACTGAGAAACGCTGTCAGTTTGTTGATTGATTTTATACGTTTTTGACAATTAGACTCTTCAAATTGAGAATCGCCTGATCCTCTATAATAAGAAATATAATAAGAAGCCCACAAAATACCCTGCATAAGCACGCATTAATTTTATTGACAAATGGGCTGCATCATGGCAGCTTCCTTTGACCATAGAGGAGTCGCTCTGTCTTGTGACACAGACAAAACCTAAGCACAATTTACCAACTTATAGGCTCAAAGGCATTAATCTAATCTAGTTGCAGGTATGAAACGCTCGAGAACTAGGTTTCCATACTTCTAGTGACCGAAGTTTTTACTTACACTACAAAACAGTTGCTAAAAGTTGAATTACCGTGTATGAAAACATGAATTTATAACTGTGTATAAATACATATATATGCCTTTCAAGTCAAACTGAACACTTCAGATCAAATTTGACATTTCTCACGTCAAATTGGACACCTTTCAGGTCTAGATGGACACTCTTATGAGCAAGCCCAATGCTTTTGAAAACAGACTGAACATCATTTTCCAAATCAAAGCGAGCTCCTTTCTCATTAAACTAGATACTCTTCAAGATGATTAGAATAATTAATTTTTGATCAAGGAAAATCTTACTGTGGCCCGTTAGAAGTTTTAGTTCACCTACCCAAAACTGATCACATTTCTTGAGTGCAAGGTTCGATCTTGTCCTTTGATGCACTAAGTGATGGCTGCCATGCTGCACTTTAAAGCAAGATTTAATTTATAATTTTTTCTAAAAAAACAAGTCTAAAATTATTACCTTTAGAGCAAGTAAACTAAAAATTGTCAAAGAAATTTATACCAATATTTCCTTTAACAACAATTCTTCTTACCTTCTAAGGAGAGTTTGTAGTTTAGCGTGTAAGGAAAAATTTGGAGGACGTTCACTGTGACTTTAGAATCATGAAATGTTCTATCATGTTCTGGGCGATGTTTGTGCGCCATTTTTGCTGAGCACGAATATGGTATCTATTTTTGAAAATTCGGACGACCACGGCAGGTTACTGTCTCTGTTCGAGAGAAAAGATGGCGGGTTCATGATCACTGATGTCGCCCTTTCCTCGCCTACGGAAACTATTTAAGCCGATGACCACGAATCTGTCATTACTTTTCCTAAACTATCTACAGTACCGCCGCTAAACGCTCAACCAATTGACATTTGCGACGCAAAAACGCGTTTTTTGCGTCGCATCATGATAACTTTGTTCAAAATAAAGATTTTCTCACGAAAACTTACAATGGCTTTTAGCACCATCCTAGCTTTCTTTTGGCATGCGACCGCTTCTCAAAATTTGCAGAAAGCTTTAAAATCAGCACCTAAATTAAGGAGGTTCTTAATTGCATTGACCTGACCTACTACCGTGGCCGAGCCTCGCCTAATTGTGCCCCCAAGCACTCCCTGTCGAATTCTAAATTTTTAACATAATTAAATTTTATTTTCCTGCCGTTTATGTCCTTCCCCTTGTTACGACAATTCGTATGATAGCAAACTTGGCTGGAATACGTCCATTTTGAGATTGCTTCAAGATCGCCGATTTCGATTACTTGAACGAAAGAATTCTGAGTCAGAAAGCTGTGATGTAGCCTGCTGTCTGATTATTCTAGAGGTGATAAAAATGGCATCAAAATTTATGTTTCAAGGTAATTTTAAGCGTTTGCATGCTGGTTGTAAACTGTCAGAGCTGCAAGTAAGCGAACGTTGCATAGGCTGATCGCCGGATTTAGGTGTTAATATCTAATCTCTGAGCGCTTGCATTATTCTGAGCACGTGTGTACTAGCTAGACACGTTGTAGAGACTCCGTGTGTCGAATACCGAGAAACCAGGTAATCAGGTGACAGAATTTTAGCCAGTTAAAGTAACGACTTTGTTCGAAAGTGTGACTGTGCTTCAGCAGCGTTCCCTGCCCACTCCTCGCAGAATTAAAGCTGGTCAACAGAGCATTGTAATTCCCTGATTTTTTCACCCAAATTTTTCAATTAATCCGGACACTATTCATCTGTCGCACCAGTTTGAGCTCTGATGTAGAGGTCCTCTCCTGACATAATTGCGCTGAGCTGACATGCCCTACAGAGACATTGCACACGACTGGGTGACCAACAAATCCTCTTTCCTCTTTCTCATAGCTGCGGCCACTACGTCCATAAACTCGTTTAAATGATCTCGAAACGAGAACTTTAAAGACAGTTCCCTATACAGTGTCATTGAAAGAAAATTACCTCGAATTGCTGCCGTAACAGTAAAGCAAATAGTGAGAAAAACATAAAAGGAGGACCATTCGATCTAGACTTTCGTTGTCTGAAGATTCATCAGGAATTGATAGCATGAAGAGTTGCACGAAGTCGAACAGGACCGCAGCTATGAGAAAGAGGAAAGAGGGATTTGTTGGTCACCTAGTCGTGTGCAATGTCTCTGTAGGGCATGTCAGGTCAGCGCAATTATGTCAGGAGAGGACTTCTACATCTGCGCTCAACTGGTGCGACAGATGATTAGTGTCCGGATTAATTGAAAAATTTGGGTGAAAAAATCATGGAATTACAATGCTCTGCTGGCCAGCTTTAATTCTGCGAGGAGTGGGCAGGGAACGCTGCTGAAGCACAGTCACACTTTCGAACAAAGTCGTTACTTTAACTGGCTAAAATTCTGTCACCTGATTACCTGGTTTCTCGGTATTTGAAACACGGAGTCTCTACAATGTGTCTAGCTAGTACACACGTGCGCAGAATAATGCAAACGCTCAGAGATTAGATATTAACGCCTAAATCCGGCGATCCGCCTATGCAACGTTCGCTTACTTGCAGCTCTGACAGTTTACAACCAGCATGCAAACGCTTAGAATTACCTTGAAACATAAATTTTTGATGTCATTTTTATCACCTCTAATCAGACAGCAGGCTACATCACAGCTTTCTGACTGAGAATTCTTCCGTTCAAGTAATCGAAATCGGCGATCTTGAAGCAATCTCAAAATGGACGTATTCCAGCCAAGTTTGCTATCATACGAATTGTCGTAACAAGGGGAAGGACATAAACGGCAGGAAAATAAAATTTAATTATGTTTAAAAAATTTAGAATTCGACAGGGAGTGCTTGGGGGCACAATTAGGCGAGGCTCGGCGACGGTAGTAGGTCAGGTCAAAGCAATTAAGAACCTCCTTAATTTAGGTGCTGATTTTAAAGCTTTCTGCAAATTTTGAGAAGCGGTCGCATGCCAAAAGAAAGCTAGGATGGTGCTAAAAGCCATTGTAAGTTTTCGTGAGAAAATCTTTATTTTGAACAAAATTATCATGATGCGACGCAAAAAACGCGTTTTTGCGTCGCAAACGTCAATTGGTTGAGCGTTTAGCGGCGGTCCTGTATTTTTCGGGCACTGCTTTCGTTCTCAAAGTAGGAGATTGGAAAGGAAGTCTGATCACATAGCTGAAGAAAGCGAGTCTGTGCCTGACATTGATAACCCTGATCACTCATGAAAATGCGGAATTACGCGATCACGCGAAAATGCTTGTCAGATTTGTGAACAGAATTTCATTAGCCTGTAGACGAGGATGGGCGAAACTTGCTTTCGATCTCCGGAGTCTTGGGAATCCAAGTGACTACCTCTTCGATTAGCACAGGATGGTGGGGGGGGGGGGGGCGGAATGGGCAGAACAATCATTTTTAAATCGTACCATACGGGTTAAATTAAAGGTATAGTGCCAGCATGGCACATTATTGTGTTCAAGACACATTGCGTCGGCATAACAGGAATGAGCAAGCACAGTAATGCAGAACCCCCACCTCCGGGTCCAAGCTCCCGACAACTTTCTTGCAAGCCCGCCCCCGTATCCACTATACATTGGATCCGAATGAATCATTTTCGGGTATCGGATTCGGATAAGTCGATCCGAATCATCCAAAAATTCGGGGTCCGCAAAATCGCCATTATCCGAATCATCCAATGTATAGTATCCACTCGGCCGTCCAGTCGCTGCCGCCCTCATGGTGAGTGAGTTTCACACCTCAGTGTTCCAGATCGCCTACTGTACCGCTAACAGGCAAATTGTGAGTTCGCTGTATTGTTTATTCCGCTACTGTTCCAGCCCCAACCTTTGCAGTTTAGATTCTAACCACAACATGGCAGTTCGAGACGCCTGTTTTACTTTATCGGCCCGCACTGAAGTGACATGGTATTTTGCAACTTTTGATCTACCCAGATGTTCGCAGGAAATTTGAAACCACTGCGGTGCTTCTCAGACAATCGCCTACAACCCTCAATAGGTCACTTTTAAAATCGTCGCGGTGAGTTCGTTGACTTCCCTTATTAGAGCCACTGCACTCATCCGCTCGAGTGGAGCAATTACCGCACAATTCGCTGGTGTTGAAACCAGTCATCAATGCTCTTTTTTTGCCATGGTGTTCGAGCGAGAACGGTGGTGCAATTCTAGTGGTTGCTGTTCCATACCGGCGGTCTCTTCCACGCAGCACATCTATTTTACTGCCACCCTTTTGTGATGTTGAGCAACTCCAAGTGCGGAGGTTTTAGTGGAGCAAGTGTGCTATCGCTATCACGTAGTCAACATAGAAGTGTAGTGCCTAGTCTTATTTTGAAAACGCCCATTCTTTTGCACGTGGCAACGGCCTCAAATCACATCAAATCATCAGATTAGACCGAGAGAGGCAGAAACCTGCTGAGTATTTCTGCAAACAGTATCATCGCAAGCGCATTCCGATCAACGGACCCTATATAAATACGCGCTGCATGTGCTAAGCGGAACAGTGAAATCTCCCACTTCCCCTTTTGCACCGTTCTTCGTTGGACAGAAGCTTTCTCTAACAAATAGAGAATTCTATACAATACAATAACAACTAACTCCCTACTAGCCTGGTAACACCTCATGGATGAATTATCTCTGCAGTTCGCGAGCTTCAGATCAGGAATGTGCGTCTCCGCTAAATCGTTAAATTTCGAAAAAAGTATACATTACTTCGTGGTATTGTTCCAGTCGAAAATATGGGGGGATGACCGCTTTCTATACCATCTTCACGACAGATGGACGCTTCCAAATGTAACCTTTGAAACTTCTTGAACGTTCGAAACCAGACTGAAGCCTTCCAAATAAACAAGTGGGCCTTCCAGATTAAATTGTGAAATAATTAAAAGTCGTTGCAGGACGTATTGTTACGATCAAAACCATTTCGCCAGGCGGGACTCGAACCCGCATCTTCTGCTTTCCCGGCAGCAATACTGCACTTTACACCACCGGTGCTGTTTGCCCGCACACATAACATCTGCGATATCCTCGAGGTCTGTGAGCACCCACCCGTGATGTCGGGATGAACCGGCCGCTGATATCAGCATGGAACCGGCTAAGCTGAAGATCTTACTAGAAACAATGTTTAGACACATTCGCTTAAGCCTGGAGCGGCTGATATAGAGGCTACATGTTGTTACAGGACTTTTGTTACGATAGATATAGGAAAGGCTATTAATTTTTTGGTAATTTAATAATTTAATTTAGAAAGCGCTTTATGTGGAACTTGCACGGCAGTTTGATTTCGAAAGCTTTCAAAATTCAAGAAGTTTCAAAGGCTTCATTTGAAAGTGTCCATCTGTACATAAAACGGTCCCGCTGACATTTTTTGATTGAAACGACACTATACTTTTCGACGAAATTTAACGATTTAATGCAGAAGCACACTCGTGTTCCAAATAAAGAACTTTTTTCCCTTGCTACTGTATTTGAAGCTCAGCTTCAGACTTCCCAACAGGTTAGGCACTCAGCTTTACAATTACCACTGATTTTGCGGAATATGAGACACGCTGATTCGTATTCAGATTTTGAATTCATGCAAAACTATTAGGCTGTAACGAAATAAATGGCACTGAACCACTGTAAATTTAAACAGTTAATATCTCGGCTTGTAGGCAAGTTTATTAATCCAAATAAGAACCTTCTTATTCTACACATCTTTGCCAATGTGACACATGCTTTTTTATCCCAGCAGCATAAAAATCAGAAGTTCTGGAATTGACGAAATCTTCGAAGGCGCTTTCGGCATCCTGTTGGTATTTGAATATTTTCCCTACCAAGAAGTCGCCAAGATGCTTGAAGAAATGGTAGTCTGTTGGGGAGAGGTCGGGAGCAAACGGAGGATGTGGTAGAGTTTCAATGCTGAGCTCATTCAATTTCTGCAACGTCATTCGTGCTACATGGGGGCGAGCATTGTCGTGCAGAAGGAGAACTCGCCTTGGGTCTACCAAGGCCGGCCGGATATCCTTCAACTTTTTCATCATTTCTTCAATTTCAATGCAGTACTTCTCTGCCGTGATGAATTCACCGGGAGGGAGGAAGCTGTGGTGAATAATTCCCACCGAACACCATCATACTGTCACCATTACTTTCTTTTGGTGCAATTCCGGCTTCGCAAAAACTTTGGGGCTCTCATCGCTGACCACCCGCTGTGCCGATCGTCGCCTGTTGTCGTACATTATCCATTTCTCGTAACAGGTTACGATGCGATCAAGGAATGGGTCCGTTTCGTTCCGTAGAAGCAGTGCAGACGAGGTCTCATATCGTCGGTTTCTTTGCTCCTCAGACAGCTCGTGAGGCACCCATCTTTCCAGCTTTTTGGTCTTCCCAATTTCCTTCAGATGCCGGGCAGCTGTGTTGCGACTGACGCCAAGAACCTTCGCTATCTCCCTGGTACCTTTGTGTGGATCCTCCTCTACCACATCTCTCAGCTTGTCCTCATCAACATCACTATGCCTCCCACGACCTTCATGTTCTTCCAAGCTCTCATCTCCATTCCGGTACTTCTGATACCAACGATACGCCGTCCGAATTGTGGAACATCCTTGACCGAATGCGGCGTTGATCTTCTCGTCCGCCTCCTTAGCTGTAGTGCCCATCTTGAATTCATACAAGTAAATGCCTAGGATTACCCTTTTGTCCATCTGCAAAAAAAGTCAATAAAACTCTAAAGTTTTCCCACTTTTACATAGAAAATTTGGTACTCACCGGTAGGGCAAGGTTTGCGCTTCTAAATGATATGCCACATATTACGGTTTGTTCTTGATCAGACGCGTAAAGACGCGCCAAAAAATGGCGCGAGCCAGCGCCGTTTAATTCGTTACAACCTAATAGTTTTTAATGTAAAGCCCTTGGACAACCCGTAAGAGTCTGCTGTTTTGCTAAGGATCCAAAAGCTGGTCTGAACGTTCTTGTAATGTTTGCAGAGCGAATAAGGGGGATGTGGGAAGAAGTTCACTCGAACATAATGGCTGCTCAACGATAAAAGATAAAAGAAAAACAACGTTAATAAATCGCTTCTGACATGCTCCACGCATTCTAGAAGGCTGATGATCGGAAAGTCTTGATAGGGTCTCCACTGTTTTCTTCTTTAAATCACTCCGGATCTGACCTTGTTACCACTCAGGCCGGACGATGTGTAATTGAAAAAGAAATAATTCGTCGATGCACCGAAAATGTCGACCTGTGGGTTGTTCAGTGGTCACTTCTTCATGAGGACAAAAGATTTTCGCCGTTGACCTTTGGTTTGTTAAGCGTTTTCTTGCCTTCTTATCAGAGGGGCGGACTCGCATGCGAGGAGGAGGAGGAAGGCGACGGACGAGATAATCGAGTGCAGACGACAGCCAGCACCTTCTCTTCTTCGACTGCACTGCCAGTACATATTGGTTCTATCGATTTTTCCGAATATTAGACACGTCGGAATGGGAATCGCAGGAGCACGAGTGGAAACGCTCTGCCGAAACCTGTTTTATAGACCCTATGGCTTTCCTTCGCACACAGGGTGTCTCCAAAAAAGTATGCACTGATTGAAAATTGATAACTTTGCTCACAGTGAAACCACTGAAGAAGATAATGGCTCTCATGAAAGCTTAAAAAATGGAAATTTGAAACAAATGAGTGGTGTGGATTGCGCCAGGCACTCGTTTGAAATGTTGCGTTTTACACTCGATTGAATGCGTTTCGCTTCAATACTTGTTATCGTTTCTTTACAGAATGGCCTTATCGACCGATAAGTGCTTCTTTTAAGGTTTAAAATTTAAAAACACACTAAAGCTCGCGAAAAATGCAGGGTGTCCGAAAAAAATTTACCTACTGTTTGAAAGGTCCTAATGTTGCTGCCGGTGAAGCTTTTGAAGATGTTTGGCAGCCATATGAAAGCGCAGGACATCGAGATTTCTGCGACGTGTAAATATTCAAGATTGCGCTATGTTTCCGCCTGAAACCTTGCATCTCAGACTCGATTGATTGCGCATGAGCCAAATGCTTGTTACAATCTTGTTACTTCTACTTCTGGCCAGATTAACCTGTGCTGTGTTTCATTTACCGTTTTCCTCTGCCCAGTAGCTTTAAATATGCAGATTAACCATACCATTCGGCTTGAATATTGCTTCACCAGTCAACAGAATCTGTCTTGCAAAATGGGGTTGCTGTTGACATTCAAACTGTGCAACAAGCATTCTGCCCATGTACCATCAACCGAGTCGGAAATGCAAGGTTTCAGGTGGAGGCATGGCGCAATCTTGACTATTTACAAAAAATTTGCATCTTCAAAAATCTCGTTACTTTGCACTTTCAGATGAGTTTTAAACATCTTTAAAGGCTACACTAGCAGCAATGTTAGAACCTTTCAAACAGTACATTCATTTTTCGCAAGCATTAATGTGCTTTTAGGTTTTAAACCTTAAAGCAAGCACAAATCATTCGATACGGCCGCCTTGTAAAGAAATTATAGCAAGGATTTAGCGGAAACACAATCAACCGAGTGTAAAACGCAAAATTTCAGTCCACACTGCTCACATGTACGAAAATTTCCATTTTTTTTAGTCTTTCATATGAGCTTTTAACTTCTTTAATATTATTACTGTGAGCAGAGTTATAGCCTTTCAAACAGTGTATACATTTTTTGAGACACCCTATTCTATCCTGTCCTTCGGCGCAGTGGAAGGAGGTGCCGGCTGTCTAGTGCACCCAACTGCAGGTTCATCATCATTTTCAATAGCGTTTGTCCCGCTTAGTGGCGGGGTCCGCTCTTTTGGTCCGCCAATTCTCCCGATTAAACGCTTGGTCGGGATGGACACCAGCTAACTTCAAGTCCATATGCAACATATCTAGCCAACGTTGTTTCGGGCGTCCTCTGTTCCGTTTTCCAGGGACTTCAAGATTCAGGCCAATCTTACACACGGTGTCGTCATTAGCGCGAAGGACGTTGCCATACCATCGTAGACGTGCTTCGTGCAAGTTGTCAGCTATCGAGGCGACACCGAACCTTTGTCGTATGGTTTCATTGCAAACGCGGTCCAATCGCGTTACTCCAGCCGTCCACCTTAGCATTTTCGTCTCCATTATACTGAGGTGGCTTTCAATTTCCTTCGTCACGGGCCAGCACTCAGCACCGTACGTCGCTAATGGGTGGACGACTGTTCTATACACCTTTGACTTGAGGTACTCAGGTATTGTCTTGTCGCAAAGCACCCCAGTCAACGAACGCCATTTGGACCAGGCTGCACTCACACATGCGTTCACCTCCAACTTTAGACTGCCATCGGACGTGACTGTTGATCCAAGATACTTGAAAAATATAACTCGTGAGAGCTCAGTACCATTGATCTTAATAGATCCGTGCTCAACCACATCCGTCGTCAAGTACTCCGTCTTTTTGACGTTTAGCTTGAGACTGAACAATGCCAAGCGATCGCACCACGCCTGTGCCTGTCGCTCGAGCTTTGCTTTGTCTTCGCATGCAAGCATGACGTCATCGGCATACAGCAGCGTCCGAGGAGCTGCCCTTTGGAGATCGCGTGTAATTGCATCCATGACGATCACGAAGAGCAGTGGATCACGAAGAGAAAGCGCAGAATCCTGGTGAACTCTGACAGAGATTGGAAACTCCATCAAGGAGCCCGCTGGTGCTCGCACTCGGCTTATTGGGCACGAGTAGAGGATGCGCACCCACTCAATAAGCTCTTCAGGGATACCATGTCGTCGCAACGCGTACCATATTACTTCCCTCGGAACGCGGTCGAAGGCCTTGTCCAAGTCCAGGAAGGCGAAATGCACCGGTTTCTGTTTCTCTCGGTGCTTCTCTAGCAGAATACGAACGGCGTGTATGGCATCAATTGTCTCGCAGCCGGCAACGAAACCACACTGATTAATGGAAAGCTGAACGACATCCCGAATACGTCCATCGACAATTCGCTTAAAGGTTTTCATGGTGTGCGAAAGAAGGCGAATTGGACGGTAACTAGCGCAGTCCGCAGGACTGCCCTTCTTCTTCCAAATCGGGATGTCGTGCTTTGCTGCCAGCTCTCAGGCACTTCCTTCTCAGCAACAGTCTGATTGAAAAACTCAGTCAGCCAGTCAGCAGGGCACCAGCCCTTCGACTTCCACAGGTCAGCTGGCAGGTCATCGGGACCAGTGGCTTTGCCTGACTTCATCTTCCTCAGGGCTGCTTCCGTCTCGTTCACTGTGATCTTTTGAACGGGACCGTATACAGGTGATGCAAAAGGAACATCAGGATGTTCAAATTCTACATTCGAGATTTCCTCGAAGTATTCGCGCCATCCCTTCACAGCCCTCTTACGATCCATCAGAAGATGACCGTTCTCGTCGTTAATGCTAAAGAACTTCTCGATGTCTTCTGCTTAGCGACAGCGAGCTTTGCGAGTCGGTGAAGATAACGCTCACCATCGCAGGTTCCAAATTTTTACACCAGCGTAATATGCGGCTTTAGTAGCGGCCACTGCCTTCTTTGCCGCTTTCTTCGCTTCTCGATAATTCCGCCAATTATCGACTGTTTTATCACCGATAAATAGGTGATATAGTCATTTCTTTTCCCTGACCTTCTCTCTGACATCGTCAGTCCACAGCCAAACCTGCTTGTCGACCCAACGCCGTCCAGGCTTCGTTCTGCCGAGTTCGAGGCGCGCAGCCCGAGTTATCGCATCGGTTGCATCCTATCCTTCCAGGTTTCGCCGATAGTTGTTACCTTCGGCAACCAAATGCGAGAAATAACAGCTGCTTCCTTTTCCTTCAATCGCCACCATTTAATTCTAGCCGTCCCGCATCGCTCAACACGTGTACACCTCGGAGCTGTGATTTTCAGCGAGTAGATCAGTGGATGGTGTTGCGTGGCAACCGTCTCATAGGGCACGGTCTTCGCGTCTGTGACAAGACCTTGGTCGCGTCACCTAGCAAGGACATAGTCAATCTGCGTTTTGGCGTTCCCGCTATAAAACGAGATGAGGTGGGAGCCACGCTTTCGAAATTTGGTGTTCACGATGGTTAGGTCGTGTGAGCCTGCATACTCAAGTATACGCTCACCATCGGCGTTGCGTGACCCATAGCCAAAACCACCATGACAGCTGTGACCATCTTTCGTTGCTCCGACGTGACCATTAAGGTCAGTTGCCACAACAATCATATCTTCTGACGGCACTTCCGCTGTTTTCTCATCAAGCAGGGACCAGAACTCGTCCTTGGTTTGCTCGGAGCAACCTGTCTGCGGAGCATACGCAGAAAAGAAATGACATCGTCGCTCTTCTACGGCGACAACAATCTTCATCAAGCTGTCATCGAAACGTTCTACACTTGCAATCGCGTCACGGAAACTCTCGGAGACGATCATACCGACACCCAACTGCAGGTTCTTGGTTCGGATTTTCCTCCCAGGCCAACCAAGCCTTCCTATCGTTCAGGGTAGGCGAGTTGGTGTCAGAGTTGTATGGGCAGCATAAAACACTGTCTTTGCCATCGACCGGTCAGAGCAAGTCAAGGCAAATACGCGCTCAAGTTGTATCCATGTTACCCCGAAAAGTGGAATACGTGGCGTATCCCAAAGAAAATGGTTTAACGCCGTAATTATTTCTCTACCCTATCCTCTATCTTGTACAACTTCAATGATAGGCCAAAAAGCAATATGCGAACAGCATTCTTCACTTGTAGAGCTCGACGCAATTTTAAAGTTCTCAAAAAAGAACACAATTCCAAACAAACTGTATAAGTAAAAAACCTGGCCAACCGGTATCCTCAGAGTGTGTCTTAGAATTTTATCGTTTTCTGCTCTTCACTGTTTCTATTCTATACCGTGTTGTTTTTTTTCCTGCAGTCGCTAGGTTCTCTTATTAGTTATTTGCTTTCTTCCATGGATTTCCATGAAAATAAATAAATAAATGGAAATAAATAAAAAATTAAATAAATAAATGATAGTGAGTCACACATCACTAACCTCTAGACATTGAATGCAACGCGGAATCGGATTGTTCGTATCCGTCATTTTTTAAAACTCTGGTTAAAAGGATTGTAAGAATAATGCGATTTTTGAAAATCTAAATCTTAGGACGATTCAGATAGGGATCACTTTCACAGATAAGATTTTTAGAAAATTTAGATAACTTATTCGGAAATCAAACGTCCTGTCTGATTCGGATATTCGATGTGAGATCCGAAAGTAAATTATATCTGGATCATCCGAAAATCCTTCTTGTTCCTATCATATTCCAATATCCAAGCTTTTCAAAGTGCCATTAATCGCACAATTATTTCAACTGGGTTTTAAAAAATGACGAATTTCAAATTATCCGAATCGGTGTCGTATCCAGTGTCTACTGACGACGTCGTCCTCCGAAAGCCGAGCATCAGCTAACCATAAATTGAGAATGCAAGCCGATTCCGTTCGTATATATGTAAGCGTAAACTGCAACTGAATCTTACGAAGACGATGTCTACATGAAATTAGGGTGTACAACTCGTTCTCAACGGAACCAGCGTCTCCGAATGCTCCAACTGCGCGTCTAGGTCGCGAATTCAACATGAGCAATGCCCTAGCGCTCGAGTTTTCCCGGGTAACGCCGGGTTTATGGGACATTTAAGCTTGTAGAAGAAGAACGTACAGCGCCTTGCTCAACTATTCAAGTCCTCCGCTGTTTCTGCGCCAACGCAGCTCTCAGAAACTTGGGCCACACAGAAGCAGGATAAAAGGGCAATCACCATCACGTAACGAGGTGTCGAAAGTTTTCCCGAAATCCGGCTTCATTGATGCTTCAAAATTAATGACCCCACATTCTTTGCTGTGGACAGCATTATCTTCTTGAATGCTTCTGTTATTTGTACTAGTGTTTCTGATTCGCTTTCGTTTGCTGAGAAAGATCTGTATGCTTTGATGGTTCCAGAAAAGCCATGGGACGATTCAATGGTTGCGCAGTAATAGTCACAGGTGAGTTTTTTTCCTACAAAAGCCAATGTAACGTTTCCGTCTTATACTTGGCAATGTATGGCAGAACTTTTTGAGCAAAATAGAAGGAACGATGGTACTTAAGGATCTTCAAGTGGAATTGGTCGCGCAACAGCTCTTCACTTCGCCAGAGAGGGCGCTATGGTAACGATATGTGGACGAGATGAGAAAACGCTAGCTGTTAGTATATCCTGTCAATCGTTTGTCATATATGCCTACTGAATCGCCCTAAGCTGTGCATCAGTAGCCGGATTTCTAAACCTTTTTATGTGAACATAAGGAACTTCTTTGAAAACCGAAGAGCAAACCATTTGGGAGGATAAAATATAATCGATCATTTTTCTAATGCACTTTCGACTTTGTCTTCCTCAGAAGACCTAAAATATAGGAACGTAGGTATTCCTCATGTATACCATATTCACGTCGAAATGGACACTTTTCAAATCGAATTGGATCTTTTTCAAATCAAAATCGACACACTTTTAGGCTAGCTTTAAGATTTTTGAAATCAATGAAGTTCTTCCAAATCGAAATGACCTTTAGGCATTCAAGGAAAATTTAGTGTAAGTTTGTTTTAATTTTTTAGTTCATATTCCAAATAAGTGTAATGATTTTATAAAATTAAAAAATAAAATCATTTTTAGAGAAAAATAATAATACAAAATTCGACTTAAAGCACAGCAAAGAGCAAGCACATAGCGTATTAAAAGCTCAGATCGCGCCATTCACCCGAAAATCTCGCCGCGATAGTGTAAATGCATTGATAGTGTAAATGCAAATTTTATAAATCATCAAAATGTGGGTATGTGTGTGTGTTCATTACTGTTGCTTTTTGCAACAGATATCAAAGTCCATGCAAGCAAAAATTCTGCTATCAATCGAATAAAATCGCGACGTCTTAGAAGAGGCCACGGCGAAATCTCCCGTTTGGCCTTAAAAAATGACCACCTTCCTTCACTTGAAAACAAGCTTCTACCTATTGGTGTTCCTCGAGGAATAAAAATTTTACAAAACTTCGATGTATTCACTTATTGGGTAGATGAACAAAAACTTCAAAGAAAGTTGTGCTAAAATTTGCCTTGAATAAAAGTCATTCTAGCCTTTTTGGGGAGTCTCTAGTTTAGTGTAGAAGAAGCTCATTTCAACTTGGAAGAGTTCACTTTGATACACTTTGATTTCTAAAGCCTCCTCAGAAGAGTGTTCAATTTGACCTGAAAGTTGTCCAATTCGACGTAAAAAGGGAACATAACAAAGGTCCTGTGTTGAACGAAGAAGCATCTTTTGTGGGAAATTGTACGAACGAAAATTTGTCCTGAGCACTGCTCGACTGAGTCGAAATGATTAAGCAGAAAATGGCTCCAGCATTTCAGGAGACGAAGTCGATGGTGTTAAAGGAAAACGGTGGCGACGAGAAAAGCATCCTTGTGATTCGTGGCGATATTCGCGAAGAAGAGGTCATGAAAGAGATTGTCGATGGAACCGTGCAAACGTTTGGTCGATTGGATGTGCTGGTAAGAATTCGGTCAACCAGCATGCCCGATTATTATGCTATAGTATTAGGTTGCAAGATAGGCTCTGTCAGTCCTCAATGTTTTGTTATCGCTAGAAAGTAGAAAACTTGCTAATCCAACTATGTTATTTCCGAAAAATCCCCTTTTTGATCTTTCACATCTTTCTTCGAAACATATGTACTACAGCTTGTAGCATATCCAAACTTTATAACTTTGTTCAAAAGTGAAGTGAGGCAAAGAAAGAAGAAACAAAGTCGAGAACTACGGAGAAATTTTTGCTGGGATTTGAATAGTTTGAATAGAAAGGAGGACCAGGCAAACCCACTTTAGGTGAGCATAACGATTGAAAAAAGCAGATGTAAACGACGAACAACAGTGCTTAAGTTAGACGGCTAGAAATGTTGGCTTGAGCAAAATGCACACCAGTTGGGTGCCATATTGCCTCAGCACGCTCAAAAGTTGGCGCGCTCGAACAATGAAGGTTCATCCCCCATAGTGAGTTGGGAGGTAGTCCCTCTTCTTTTCTACAGTTTTATTAAGATAAATGACACTTTAGATTGACGCTTTAGACAGATTTATGAGCCTCTAGGAATCTTTACTGGGTTTTTTGCGAATCGGTGGCACCGCTCGCGAGGGTACCCCTCTTGAGCGAGTTTCCCCATTCGCCCCGTGGTGCTACGAGTTAACCAGGAACCCAAGACCCATGGGGATAGTAGGGAGACCCCGTGCTCTGAACGAGCCACGCCCGCCCCCCCCCCTCATTGGCAGACGGGCCCGCGTGATGACTGCTAGCCGTCTCGCTGGACAGCGCCTAGGATTGACGCACGCCCGCACCACACGCCAGCCGTGGTGCCTACGGGCGTGACTGCAGGGAACAAACACAACCTCCAAATATTACCCGACAACAATATAATACCAAATGACAAGACAACAACATCCAATATGGTATGCTAACAGCAATAATACACAATACCGACACGTACTCACCACCTTCCTCGTCGTACAGTATAGACCTCCACGGTTTATTCCATACACCAGCATCTTACAACCATGTTAGAACATAGGAGGTGAATACTAGATAGTATGAAAGAATATAGGATAGACGGTACCGCTCCGGCTGGATGGCTGAATTGGCTATCCGAGGCTTGGCGAGCCCCATCCGGGCTCGCCGTCCTCCTTGGAGTGCAGCCGGTTGTAATGAGTGCAGAGGAGCGCCAAGGCTCCACATCCGAGTAGTCCCCGGGATGGTGATGAAAGCGGGCTCAAGAGTGCGGCGCCCCAGAGCCGCACCCGACAGCCGCTCGACGTGACGACGGAAGTATAGAATGAGCCGGGCGGGGGGAGGGGGAAGTGGCGCGCCGCGGTCTCGCCGGCCAATAGCGTGCGGGCAGGCCGAGCCTCGGGAGCGCCTCATCAGGGTCCCGAGCGGATACGGCAGCCCGCGATGGGTTTTGATTGAGGAGCGAGCTATCCCATTCGCGACATGGTCTGTCTGGCTCAACTAGAAGCCATTGAAGAGGTCTGGAGGTCTCCGTTGCGTCCTGTTGTTTTTCTAAATCAACTCAAACCACTGATCCGTTTACTACTATGTATAGAGAGAACCACGAGGAATGAAGCTGTTGAGCCTGAAGCTTTTGATTGGCAACGATTCTGTGCTCCTTGCATTATTACCTGCCTGCACACCTTTCAAGGATCTTTATGTACTTTGATCGAATGCTTGACCACAGAGCATAGCCATGCAATATACGCCATTTTCGCGTCAAACTGGACACTTTTTAGATTAAACTGAACACTTCTCGAATTAAAATGGACGCTCTTATAAATAGGCTTGACGCCTGAAATCAAACTGAACATCTTCCAAAAATCACAACCTGCGGCTCCCGGATTATAGTGGAGGCTCTCCAAAAAACCTAGGATATTTTTTGGTCAAGGATAATTTCAGCATGACTTTCTGCGAAGTTTAAATTTTCGTCCCATCATGTGAAGACAAATCATGACAAAACAAATTTTTGAAATTAAAGAAACACTATTTTTCGGGAAAATATTTTGTTTACAGCCTATTTGAGAAGACGAGAAGGCTGCAATTTTTCTGAGGTTCTGAAGAAAGAGATTTCGCACTCGTCCAGTACGTCTTTTTTGTTTTACTAGTATTTGTTTTGTACTCAATTAATACAGATTACTTACAGCGAGGGATTACTACAAATTGAATATGTGCGTGTTTTTTACTGTTGCCTTTAGCGTGCGTTGACATGTGTATAACTCCACTCAAACTGAATTTCTGCCACAAATGGAAGGAAAATCGCAACGTACTGAAAGAGTGCATGGCGCGATTTCTTCCTTTAATGCATTAAAAGTTCCCGCCTTTCCGTTTTCTGAACGTTGAGGTTTTAATACAAAAATTCTCCTTGAAAATAGAAGATTAGCAAATTTTCAAACTGTGTGTTATTATACTGAGGCATCATCATCATTTTCATTAGCGTCTGTCCCGCTTGGTGGCGGGTTCCGCTCTTCTGGTGTGGTGACGCCAGTTTTCCCGATCAAATGCTTGATCAAGGTGCACACCAGACATTTTTAAGTGCACGTGCAACGTATCTAGCCTACGTTGCTCCGGGCTTCCCCTGGGGCCGCTTTCCAGGGACCTCAAGGTTCAGGCCAATCTTACGGACGGTGTCGTCGTCAGCGCGAAGGATATGGTCGTAGCATCGAAGACGAGCTTCGCGCAGCTTCTCGGTTATCGGGGCGACACCGAACCTCTCTCGTTTGGCGTCGTTGCAAACGCGGTCCAAACGCGTAACTCCGGCCGTCTACCGTAGCATTTTCATTTCCATTACACTGAGGCGGTCTTCAATTTCCTTTGTCACGGGCCAACACTCAGCACCGTACGTCGCTATTGGGCGGACGATCGTTCTATAAACCTTCGATTTGAGGTGCTCAGGCATTGTTCTATCGCAAGCACCCCAGTCAGAGAGCGCGATTTGGACCAGGCTGCACTCACACACGCATTCACCTCCAACTTTAGGCTGGCATCGCACGTGATCGATGATCCATAATACTTGAAAGATGTAACTCGTGAGAGCTCAGTACCTTTGATTTTAATAGATCCGTGCTGACTCACATCCGTCGTCAAGTATTCCGTTTTTCTGACATTTAGCTTGAGTCCGGACAATGCCAAGCAATCGCGCCAGTTCGGCTTTCTCCTCACATGCAACCATGACGTCGTCAGCAACCATGACAGCTACGCCAAAGTGCCGCCATTTAGAGATCTCGTGATACTGCATCCATCACGACGACGAAGAGCAGTGGGGATAGCGCAGATCCCTGATGCACCCTACAGAGATGGGAAATTACGTCGAGGTGCCCGCTGGCGCTCGCACTCGACTCCTTGGGCTAGAGTACAGAATGCGCACCCACTCAATAAGCTCTTCAGGAATAGCATGTTCTCGCAACGCGTACCATATAACGTTGAAGGCCTTCTCCAAGTCCGGGAATGCAAAATGCACCAGTTTCTGTTTCTCCCAGTGCCTCTCTAGCAAAAGGCGAACAGCGTGAATGGCATCCACAGTGCCACAGCCAGAGGCGACACCACACTAATTCATGGAAAGCTAGACGACATACCGGATAGTCCATCGACAATTCATTCAAAGATTTCATATTGTGCGAAACAAGGCGAATTGGACGGTAACTAGCTCAGTCCGCAGGACTGCCCTTCTTCTTCCTAATCGGGATGGTCGTGCTTTGCTGCCAGCTCTAAGGCACTTTCTTCTCAGCAACAACCTGATTGAAAAACTCTGTCAGCCAGTCAGCAGGGCACCAGCCCTTGACTTCCACAGGCTGGCTGACAAGACATCGGGGCCAGTGCCCTTGCCTGACTTCATCTTCCTCAAGGCTGCTTCGGTTTCGCTCACTGTGATCTTCTGAACGGGACCGTATATAGGAGATGCAAAGAAATAGCAGGATGGTCAAATTCAACATTCGAGATTTCATCGAAGTAGTCGTGCCATCGCTTCGCAGCCCTTTTACGATCCATCAGAAGACGTCCGTTGTCGTCGTTAATGCCAAAGAACTTCTCGATGTCTTCTGCTTGGCGACCACGAGCTTTGCGAGTCGGTGAAGATAACGCTCACCATCGCACGTTTCAAATTTTTACACCAGCGTAATATGCGGCTTTAGTAGCGGTCACTGCCTTCTTTGCCGCTTTCTTCGCTTCTCGATAATTCCGCCAATTACGGACTGTTTTATCACCGATGAATACGTGATAGAGCCGTTCCTTTTCTCGGACTTTTTCTCTTACATCATCAGTCCACAGCCAAACCTGCTTGTCGACCCAACGCCGTCTAGGCTTCGTTGTGCCGAGTTCGAGGCGTGCAGCCCGGGTTATCTCATCGGTAGCATCCTTCCAGGTTTCGTCGACAGTTGTCAATGTCGGCAACCAAATGCGAGAAATAACAGCTGCTTCCTTCTCTTTCAGTCGCCACCATTTGATTCTAGCTGTCCCGCATCGTTCAACACGTTTACACCTCGGAGATGTGATCTTCAGCGAGCAGGTCAGCGGACGATGTTGCGTGGTAACCGTCTCATACGGCACGGTCTTCGCGTCCGTGCCTCGGTCGCGACGCTTAACAAGGACATAGTCAATCTGCGTTTTGGCGTTCCCGCTATAAAACGAGATGAGGTGGGAGTCACGCTTTCGAAATTTGGTGTTCACGATGGTGAGGTCGTGTGAGTCTGCATACTCAAGTATACGCTAACCATCGGCGTTGCTTGACCCATAGCCAAAACCACCATGACAGCTGTAGCCGTCTTTCGTTGCTCCGACGTGACCATTAAGGTTACTTGCCACAACAATCATATCTTCTGACGGCACTTCCGCTGCCTTCTCATCAAGCAGGGACCAGAACTCGTCCTTGGTTTGCTGGAACAGCCTGTCTGCGGAGCATACTCAGAAAAGAAATGGCATCGTCGCTCCTCTACGGCGACAACAATCTTCATCAAGCGGTCATTGAAACGTTCTACGCTTGCAATCGCGTCACGGAAACATCGGAGACGATCATGCCGACACCACTGGTGTTTCGGGACTGCCGCACAAAACGGCCTTGATGCCACGGCCAGCGTCATTCGACTTGCAGTGGGACCACCTCGTCTCCTACACCGCACAGAAGTCTATCTTTCTTCACTCTAGTGCTTCAACCAACCAACCTGTTATTATACTGAGGCAGGGTGTTGTACATATTTTGAAGCTGTAGTTAGCAAATTGATATTTCAAAGCACTTATTCACTCACCTTCAGAAACATAGGGCTTTTATTAAAAATTCTGATGCATTTCTCTTTGCAGCTGTAGTTTTTATGTTAACATCAAGTCTCTCAGAAACATCTCTTAAAAGTTTGAACGTTCCGAATGTTCGAAGGATTTTACTCAAGTGGCGAAGAAGTCCTGCGCCCTTGTGTTCACGTCTGCTTCTCGAAGGAGCTCTTAAAGGTCATTATGAGCTGGAATTGTTCGAGTTCGCAATCCTTTTTAGCATGCGCTAAGCCTCCAGAATCTATGACGATTGATTGCGTACGCAAGAGCATTAATTTACAGCTTATTTTTGAAGAAAATTCTTGTTGCGACTAGAAAATATCACTTTTTAAAACCATCTGCGTGTGTTCTGCCAACAGTGTATGGCTAACGTTTTTTCTAACACCTCTCTTCAGGTGAACAACGCTGGCGGCTCAATCGACGGTTCAGAGGTGGGGAATTCAGAGATCGAAGGCGACCTCAGCGTTTTCGAGTATGCCATAAATCTGAATACAAGGAGGTAAGAGATTATTACTCCCTTCTGCTACCTCAGAAGCGAGTAACAATGCATCTGTATTTATTTTAGTTGTGAATGAGTTTCCGAGTACCTCCCTACTGCCCCCGCTTTTCAAACGACCAGTATTATATGCCAAAAATGTTTACTCTACTTTTCCTTTAAGCGTTTTGCGGCTTTGTCAACTTGCCTTCCCACACCTTATCGAGACTAAAGGCGAGGTCGTGAATGTGAGCAGCATCGCCGGATTGCAGAACGGAGCCGTGAGTGATCACTTGAAGAACACTCAGGATGTGTATAGTGTTTTCTACCTGGTTCCGTTTCAGTCGCAGCTATTCCCGTTCTACAGCGTTTCGAAAGCAGCACAGGACCAACTGACACGGAATCTGGCCGTCCACTATATTCGCAAAGGAGTTCGAGTGAACAGCGTCAAGTGGGTTGCTAATATTCTTGTCGTCTTAGCAGGTTTTAGAGATGCAGACTTGGGCACCAATTTCACTGAATCCATCTTTAGTTGAAGTTTACTTTGTGACACTGGCATGTACACACTACCTTGTTCAACAACAGGGTTGTGCCTACGAAACCTTCGGAGATATGGAAGTAAATGACCTCCGATTACCTTCTGAAGCCGGACTCATCAACGACTTGCAGCAATTTAACAGAGAAAAGACAGCCGAAATCACTGACAGCGCGTCGAAATGTTTCACCATATCGCTTGATAAGCTGCGCTATCAGAGATTTCGGCTGCACTTTCTCCGGTAAATTGCTGTAAGTCGTTGATGGATCCGTTCCATGGTTGTCTCACTGTTGACTTTAGACGAGAAGCGCTCCAACAGATTATGTCTGTTCAAGAAAAATTATCCCGGTCCATGAGGTTTACTGCCAAAGTTGCGGTCGCTTTTCTCACTTTCGGAACATTGTTGTTTTGTCCGTTGAAGCAGGTAACAACAGAATTTCACGAACAAAATAGGCGAAATTGCACCTTCATGTGAATATGATGTTTTTATTAGGTTGTAACGAATTAAATGGCACTGGCTCGCGCCATTTTTTGGCGCGTCTTTACGCGTTTGATCAAGAACAAACCGTAACATGTGGCATATCATTTAGAAGCGCAAACTTTGCTCTACCGGTGAGTACCAAATTTTCTATGTAAAAGTGGGAAAACTTTAGGGTTTTATTGACTTTTCTGCAGATGGACAAAAGGGTAATCTGAGGCATTTACTTGTATGAATTCAAGCTGGCCACTACAGCTAAGGAGGCGGACGAAAAGATCAACGCCGCATTCGGTCAAGGATGTTCCACAATTCGGACGGCGTATCGTTGGTATCAGAAGTTCCGGAATGGAGATGAGAGCTTGGAAGAACATGAAGGTCGTGGGAGGCATAGTGATGTTGATGAGGACAAGCTGAGAGATGTGGTAGAGGAGGATCCACACAAAGGTACCAGGGAGATAGCGAAGGTTCTTGGCGTCAGTCACAACACAGCTGCCCGGCATCTGAAGGAAACTGGAAAGACCAAAAAGCTGGAAAGATGGGTGCCTCACGAGCTGTCTGAGGAGCAAAGAAGCCGACGATATGAGATCTCGTCCGCACTGCTTCTACTAAACGAAACGGACCCATTCCTTGATCGCATCGTAACCTGTGACGAGAAATGGATAATGTACGACAACAGGCGACGATCGGCACAGTGGGTGGACAGCGATGAGAGCCCCAAGGTTTTTGCGAAGCCGGAATTGCACCAAAAGAAAGTAATGGTGACAGTATGGTGGTGTTCGCTGGGAATTATTCACCACAGCTTCCTCCCTCCCGGTGAATCCATCACGACAGAGAAGTACTGCATTGAAATTGAAGAAATGATGAAAAAGTTGAACGATATCCGGCCGGCCTTGGTAAGCCGAAGGCGAGTTCTCCCACGACAATGCTCGCCCCCATGTAGCACGAATGACGTTGCAGAAATTGAATGAGCTGAGCATTGAAACTCTACCACATCCTCCGTTTGCTCCCGAACTCTCGCCAACAGAATACCATTTCTTCAAGCATCTTGGCGACTTCTTGGTAGGGAAAATATTCAAATACCAACAGGATGCCGAAAGCGCCTTCGAAGATTTCTTCAATTCCAGAACTTCTGATTTTTATGCTGCTGGGATAAAAAAGCACGTATCACATTGGCAAAGATGTGTAGAATAAGGAGGTTCTTATTTCGTTTAATAAACTTGCCTACAAGCCGATATATTAACTGTTTAAATTTACAGTGGTTCAGTGCCATTTATTTCGTTACAGCCTAATAGTAGTTTTAAGATGGTTCTGCACAGCAGCTTCATTTCAAAGGAACGTTTTTTCTTTTATTTTTTTAGTCTCCCTACTAATACAGGCATAAACTTAAACGTATTCCATTTTAATCAGATACTTTTTATAGCAATTTGGACACTTTCCAAGGCAATCTGGACATTTTCTAAAATAAAATGCGAATTATCCAAGATAGCGCGGTTTTATTTGGCTTATCGACCTCGTCTGGAATGCTAGAAATATGCAAAAAAAACTACACCATCAAACACCATTTCAAATTGAGATTGATTTTGATTTAAAATTTTATACGGCCGTTTTCTGAAGCACTCTCTAGGATGGCCAAAAAAATTCCTAAACAAATATGCCACAACTCTTAGAAAATATACATTTCATTTCGTCTATCACTGGGGAAGGGAAGGGTCTGAAACATGTCTGAACGGGGAGAGCGAGTCATATAGGGAGAATCCTCATCCCTCATCTGGTTTGAAAATGTGTTTATTTTTTGCCAAGTCGCTGACCACACTTCAGCGTGAGCAGGTGGATCACTACTCGACCGTCGGCGGACATTGTTGGTGTTAGGTTCTAGAAAACCTTTAGCAAACCTCTGATTTCCAGGTTACAGGCAGACATGAGGGAAAGAGTGTATCGATGCCGTTTAGCTTAATTTGCGGGATCCGTCCACCTCGTTTCTCATTTGAACCACCTCCAACGTCTCAACGTGGTCTCCTTTGAAAATCCGAGTAGGAGTGTTTTCCCGAGGCCTTTGGTCCATGTATTGAAACAGACAATGAGGAGCCTGTAGCCTTTATACGCTACCCGGAAGGTGCCCAGTGGTGCTTTATGCACTTTGTACCTGTGTATCACTGGTGTTGAACATTTATACATCACCATGTCAAATACCACAACATACCGCTGGAAAAATGCGCACAAAACGTCTGAAAATGGTATAGACGTCGGAATCCCCCAAATCTCAACCAATCAGTTGAAATGCGAAAATGCAGCAGCGCAGGCGAACCAAACCCCTGACCTCCCTCGCACTAGTCAACCCCCGACCCACCTGATCTCTGAGCCACTGGCTGCAGACGCATCACGGGCGTTCAAAACCCCCAAACGTTTGCTGCGCCGTATCCCATTGTGATCCCCTACTCCTTGGGTTTAACGACTTGACAAAAAATAATAACATTTTCAAACCAACTGAGGGATGAGGATTCTCCCTATATGACTCGCTCCCCCCGTTCAGATATACATTTCAGACCCTTCCCTTGTAAGTGGCTAAATTGCTTAAACTTTGTAATTTTTTATTGTTTCAGAGAAATAATGGATTAAATTTAATTTTATGCTATAGGAAGTCGGCATGTTTTAAGCGAACTACAAAAAGAATCGTGCCGTGCACTCGTTTTGTTCGTGGCGTATTTTTTTACCGAATTAATAAATTAATCTTGTAATAGCATTTTTGAAAGACCAGAATGTTAAAGTGGCTCAGATAAGGGTGATTGTCACTACAACGGATGATTAGATTATTCAGATGACTAATTTTTATTCGGGCTGGACATCGGGCATCCGATTTGCATAGTATACAGAATTTCTGATAAACAACAGTCACCTAGTTATTTATTTATTTATGCACAACGTGCGCCATAAAAAAATGGTGAAAAAAGCGTGTTATCAGTATGCACTTCAACTTTGGTAAAGCCTAGACTTTTGCAGCAATTCAAACCCTCAGTACAAAGAGACTGCAACCACAAACAAAACGTGTAATGAGACTAAAAAGCTTTATATGATTTAACTGAAAGAAGCTTAAGCAAATAACTTTATTTTAAACTCGGATGCAGTGATCGGTTTGGCGAACAGTATAGCTATGGTGTGATTCCGATGGAGTGAGGAAATCACCTTCGAGCAGCTAGACAGAAGGAAGCACCTAGGAGCCCGGTCTTAATTCCGGCCATACCTAGGCCTTCATTACGCTTCTATTCGAGGCTGATTTCATAGTAATAAACCGAACTTGCAGAAGTACACTGTAACAATGTCAAGAATAAAGCTATATGTATATATTATATTAGTAAAACATAAATGTAAGATAAGGAAACGTCCATGGTGGATTGAATAGGCTCCTCTGTACTTAAGATTTGGTTAACCAACTAAACCACAAAAACAGTGCACTGATGACTCACTAAGCATGACAAAAGAACACACAACACAAACAAGGTGTAAAATCACAGTAACCACGGCACCAAATCTCTGGAAACTCGCGATCCAGTGAGCATATGCTAGCGGAGAGGTAGCGTGCAGTCATCTGAACAATGCTGAAACGCGGAAAGATGATGTCATGTGGATCATCGGAAAACCGTTCTAGTGAATACAACCCTTATCTGACTCTTCCAGAGATTAATGCCTCTTAAAAGTGCAATTATTCGAATGACCTATTAGCACTACACTCAAAAAAGAACAACAACGACGGATCCGAATTATCCGAAACGTCCTTCGATCGAATGTAACTGTGTATTATAGGAATGTGTGTCTTTTACAACTGTGTTCGCTTGCTATTGGCTAAATCATCATTGGCGTCATTGCTGTCCATTTGTGCTATCAATCGTAGAAAAAAATTCCAAAGTGTCCTGCTTGCTGCGAATAAGATACGACATGACGAGAAAATGGCATTATTGTTCTGTGATTCGTCTTTTAGCCCCGGACTAATATCAACCAGCATCGTGCAGAGATCCGAAGGACTCACGAACGAGATAGTCAGAGCGGTGAGCACGTTGGAAATTTCCACAACATATTAGACGGCTTTGTCGATGGGAGTGGCCGATCAGTAAATGTTGGATACGGGGTGAAATCTACCTCTGTGCTGTCCGACGGGGTTGTACTAAGGTCATATTCTGCGTCCCTGAGGATAGCGTTAGACACTGCTGTATGTATGGCTCATCAGAAGTGTGCTACAAAGGACGATGTCACTGCCCTCGTGGCTCTTGAATACGTTACGCCTTTGGCTATAGGACAGTATCCTTCGGACAACAGGAAACATTAGGTGGGTCTCATGTAGGGATTGCGCTATGTACTGCGCAAATTCGTCTCTACTCAGCATTATCTACAAAACTTTGACCAAGAACCAGGGTCTGAAATGAATTCATAAATGGGTTAGCTATATTGGTTTTCAATAAAGAGTATGTTCGTAAGAGCATGTAACTACAAATACTACAGTTTTCGCATAGCGCTGTGCTGTTGTGTTAGTAGTGTGTTTTGATTATAGCACGTTGTTTGGTCAACGTAGAATAAATAAATAAATAAATAAACGGCAATTTTGTAATACTGAAACAGCCTCAAAATTAAGGAGGCATCAGAGCACCATGAAGTACTTTGAGATCTGTTAAATCTATGTTCGTCCTGCCAATCGTGACTTCGGTCCCATCATCATGTCGTCAACGTCCTGTTGCCGCACATTGTAGTCAAGCGGATTTTCGGGCAATCGTGACGTAATCTGGGCCTCCTTTCGCAAAAAATGCGCGAAGCCACTCTTATTAACAAACAGGAAAGTTTTCTGTGCTTGTCGCGTTTTAGTGTTTTTCATGTTTTTTGTGGTTTTAGGGGGAGGAAAGGGTGGCTGCTATGCCGTCGTGCATCCCTTGCGGTCGAGTAGGCACACCAGATGACGTAGCTGAAGCCATTCTATTCCTGGCTGATCGGTACGTTTATTTATTTGCATACGCTTATAAGACAGGTATCAGATAAAACAAAAACAACAACAACAAGGAAAATCTACCACTATGTAAATAATTGAGCTAGTTGCCCGCGCTGTAGCTGATGAGGCGTATCTCACGCAGGTTAGAAACCTGCATGAGATGCGCCTCATCGAACCATGCGCGGACAAAATGCGCCGTACAACATGGGATGCTGCTGCAGCAAAGGAAGCGCAGCATGCTTGACACGGCGGCATCTGCGCGCGTTTCTGAGCGTTTGGATCCAGAAGACGGGTCGTATGCGTCGCGCAACAAGCGTTTGGAGTCAGAAGAGGTGACACCGTCGTCGTACGACAAGGGCCGCATTCAGAATTCAACGTAGGATAAAGCCGAGCAAGCGCACCCTCCTCTTGCTTGTCACAGCGCAGCTGCGCGCCTTTCTGAGCGTCCCGATTTCTAATACGTGTCAACGACGTCTGCCGTGAGCATAGGAGGACCAATAAGGAGGTGGTGGAGAAGCGAAATAAAGGGGACGTCTAGGATGGATCAGGAGAGCTACCACGAAGGAAAGGAACAACCTGGTGGAGGACCAGGACGGGAAACCAGCCAAAAGAGGTCAGTAAGAGGGTCAATAGTGGAAACAAGGAAGTGGGCCAGGAGTAGGGACCAGAAAGGTAGGGGGGAGAGCAGTAAAGGCGGACGAGCAATTAGATTCAGTAAGAAGAAACGAGTGAGGTGAAACCTGGCGTCCGGATTTAGAAGGCATGCCATTGATATCCGGAAACACGAGCAGTTGGGTATGTGAAAGCTTGTGGAGGAGCCACCTGGGGGAAGACTGCGCAGCAGAAACCAATGGCGTTACTGGACGGTCTAAAGAGATTGTCTATGATAAAGGTACCGAAGTGGTGAACGGCTTAATGCCAACAGATCCTAGATGTTAGCGAATTTTTAATTAAAAAAAAACTATTTTTCGCAGGTCAGTGACGTTGCAAAGTCGCGCGAAGCGCGCAGGTGCGAGACACGCCGTTATTGTGTCGGAGCACTTGTGAACTTATAAATGATCTAAGATACAACCACGCTGAGAGAATAGACTTTGCGTCCACATCTTGACTCATGAGTTGGAAGTCCAAAGTACTTGTTCCTTACCTCGGCGCTAGGAATTTTTGAATGGAGGAAACTTCCCGCCGAATAAGTATGGCATCTTCCTGGTGAAGTTGTTTTCAATCCGTTCAAGTAGTGCAGTATCAATCTTCTTGTGCGGTACAGTCACAACAGTACCATTCAACAATCGGGCGAACGTAAGTCTTATATGTCATAATAAGCACTTTGCTATCCTTTGCGCTCAGAGCTTCGAATATGTTGTACGTACAATCAAGAGCTAGTTGTACAATTCCTTATAGTAAGGAAGAAAGTCGAGCGAATCTTGGTATCCGAACACAAGGTCTCTGATTTCTTTAACCTTTGCATTTTCAAAACCATATACGTAGTACTTACTAGAATTCAGGTAAGTTCCTAGCCGCATGTAGAATGTTTTGTGCTGTGAAAGAGGCAACTGCCAGTCTTTGGACCATTTGATCAAACGATCAATTCCTGCTTGGAGAATACTGGAATCTTGATTATTACTCACTTCCAACTAGATTTTCAAGTCATCAGCAAATTGTTTGGCCATAATGCCCGTGTTTTTCAAACTGTCGCATAGATTCGAAGCGAATATGTTGAAAAGTATCGGGGAAAGGACTCTACGCCAAGGAATCCCGCTAATGACCTTGAATACATCCAAAAATGTAGAATTGGCGCAGACTTGAAAGGTCCTGCCAGTGATGAAGCATTTCAGCCTGTCATAAATTTTTATCCAGTTTATACAAAAGCTTTTCGTGAGTAACTCAAAGTTTAAGTATACTACGACCAGACCTTTTTTATTGTCCAAAGAGTTTGTCCAGTCATTCAAGGGTCCAACATGTTGCTCTCAAAAGACTTTCCTCTCACAAAGCCATGCTGAGCTCATAAATGTTCCATGAAATGAGGCTTAAGAAGTCTCGAATACCCTACAAAACAAGGAAGTAATGCTAAAGGGCCTATAATTGGTAGGTTCAGATGAGGGATAACTTTAAAATTGGAGTTACATAGGAATGCTCCCACAGAGTGGGTACTTCTGAAAACATAATGACTGATTGTACAGGTAGGAAAGCGGATATGCTAAAGTGTGTGCTACATTCTGATGAAAGAGAAAGAAATTTCATTAGGTGTAAGAGAATAAGAGGAATGCCACATTTGTAAAACATTGAAACAGCTTCAGCTTCAAAACAGGAAACGTTTCCATTTTAACTTGAATTGCAGGAGTGAAACATGGATTTATACAATTGTAGGCAACACAAATTTTGCTGAATTGTGAAGCAATTGCGGTTTAGCTTTGGCGTAATCACTCAACAAAGTTTTACCTTCCAGCTTTAAGTTTAAAAAATGAGTTTTCAGATTTAGTTTAGATTCCATGAATCTGAAGAAGCGATTTCTGTCCTTGGCGTGGACAATTTTTTTGTGACGTTTAAATATTTCTCACAAAATCGACCATTGGGCGCGTAACTCCCATCTACACAAACAACCAGAGTTATGCGACAATGTGTTTTGTATCAGGCCCATTTCAGCTACTTAATTTTTGCAAAATTGTCGCGAGGTCGGACAAGTGGCGATGTCCGTTCCTCCACGTGGTGCCACTGGAAACTGTTTGCTTTCGCGAGCCGAGCCAATCACGGACAATCGAATGCAGGCGACAGGCCCTAGTGACAGGCCGGCCTACGAACATCCTGTGTCACATTATATGGTCGGTGACGTTTCAGAGTTCTCGAGATAATGCTACGGCGTCCGCGGGAACCGACGCGCACTCGCAAAGCCCGGCGAGTATGAGAAGTATGCGAGGGTCCCTGATGCGAGGACGGCATCGGGGGGCAACTGAGCTAGTCCGAACGTCCCGTAACGTAGGCAAGACCCGCGTAGCAACGTTGAATGTGGGTACGTTGACGGGCCGCTCGTGCGAATTGGTAGAGGCACTGGAGCGAAGAAAGATAGATTTCTGTGCGGTGCAGGAGTCGAGGTGGTCCTGCAGCAAGTCAAGGGACATAGAACGTGGCTTCAAGGCCGTTCTATGTGGAAGTTCCAGGACCACCAGTGGTGTCGGTATGATCGTCTCCGAGCGTTTCCGTGACGCGATTGCAAGCGTAGAGCGTTTCGATGACCGCTTGATGAAGATTGTTGTCGCCGTAGAAGAGCGACAATGCTATTTCTTTTCTGCGTATGCTCCGCAGAGAGGTTGCTCCGAGCAAACCAAGGACGAGTTCTGGTCCCTGCTTGATGAGAAGACAGCGGAAGTGCCGTCACAAGACATGATTGTTGTGGCAGGTGACCTTAATGGTCACGTTGGAGCAACGAAAGATGGTTACAGCTGTCATGTGGTTTTGGCCACTACGGTCCCAAGCTCGCTCGGTCCATCTGCACCGCGTGTGTTGTGTGAATGCACACAACACACTGAATTCGACGGCGTCGTCCAAAAATCGCCCTCCAACTGCATTCCCCGATCAGTGGGAGTCTTCGAGCGCAGAACTAGGCTCGGGAAGGGACTCCAGGGTATGTGCGATCCAAGCTGCTCGTGTGGAAACTGCTTTCGCCGCTCAGGGGGAGTCCGCAGCTGGATTCTGCGCTCTTCGAGCGCAGAATCAGGCTAGGGAAGGGACTCCAGGGTGGGTGCGATCCAAGCTGCTCGTGTGGAAACTGCTTTCGCCGCTCAGGGGGAGTCCGCAGCTGGATTCTGCGCTCTTCGAGTGCAGAATCAGGCTCGGTAAGGGACTCCAGGGTGGGTGCGATCCAAGCTGCTCGTGTGGAAACTGCTTTCGCCGCTCAGGGGGAGTCCGCAGCTGGATTCTGCGCTTTTCGAGTGCAGAATCAGGCTCGGGAAGGGACTCCAGGGTATGTGCGATCCAAGCTGCTCGTGTGGAAACTGCTTTCGCCGCTCAGGGGGAGTCCGCAGCTGGATTCTGCGCTTTTCGAGTGCAGAATCAGGCTCGGGAAGGGACTCCAGGGTATGCGATCCAAGCTGCTCGTGTGGAAACTGCTTTCGCCGCTCAGGGGGAGTCCGCAGCTGGATTCTGCGCTCTTCGAACGCAGAATCAGGCTAGGGAAGGGACTCCAGGGTGGGTGCGATCCAAGCTGCTCGTGCGGAAACCGCTTTCGTCGCTCAGGGGGAAGTCTGCAGACGGAATGAGCAGAAAACGCCTGAAAATTGTGTAGACGTTAAAACCCCTGAACCTCATCCAGCCAGTTGAATGAAATGCAAAAACACCACCATGCTTAGGAACCGAACATCCGAACTCCAAGACTGAACCCGCCCCTCTACCCACTGCGCCTCGACAAGTGTGACAGCCAGGCCACCGCGGGCACACAAGAGACCAATGCGCATCGATCGAATGCCAACGTCGGCGCTAACGCAGCTCACGTGTGCTGAGGCGCATTTCTAGGGCGGTGTCGTCAAATGCGGTGTTTGTGTGCATTCACACAACACACGCGGTGCAGCTGGACCGAGCGAGTTTGGGATCTTACAGTTTTGGCCATGGGTCACGCAACGCTGATGGTGAGGGTATACTTGAGTATGCAGACTCACATGACCTCACCATCGTGAATACCAAATTTCGAAAGCGTGACTCCCACCTCATCTCGTTTTATAGCGGGAACGCCGAAACGCAGATTGACTATGTCCTTGTTAGGCGTCGCGATCAAGGCCTTGTCATGGGCGTCGCGACCAAGGCCTTATCAGGCCCGCGGAATTATCGAGAAGCGAGGAAAGCGGCAAAGAAGACAGTGGCTGCTGCTAAAACCGCATACTACGCTGAAGTCAGCGAAAAACTGGAAACGCGCGATGGTGAGCGCTATCTTTACCGACTCGCCAAAGCTCGCTGTCACCAAGCAGAAGACATCGAAAAGTTCTTTGGCATTAACGATGAGAACGGCCATTTTCTGATGGATCGTAAAAGGGCAGATGGCCCGACTACTTCGAGGCAATCTCGAATGTAGAATTTAAACATCCTGCCGTTCCTTTTGCTTCACCTGTATACGGTGTGGTTTCGTTACCGGCTGTGGGACGGTTGATCTCGAATGTAGAATTTGAACATCCTGCCGTTCCTTTTGCTTCACCTGTATACGGTCCCGTTCAGAAGATCACAGTGAGCGAAACTGAAGCAGTCCTGAGGAAGATGAAGTCAGGCAAAGCCACTGGCCCCGATGACCTGCCAGTTGACCTGTGGAAGTCGAAGGGCTGGTGCCCTGCTGACTGGCTGACTGAGTTTTTCAATCAGGTTGTTGCTGAGAAGAAAGTGCCTGAGAGTTGGCAGCAAAGCACGACTATCCCGATTTGGAAGAAGAAAGGCAGCCCTGCGGACTGCGCTAGCTACCGTCCGATTCGCTTACTTTCGCACACCATGAAAGTCTTTGAGCGAATTGTCGATAGACGTTTCCGGGATGTCGTCCAGCTTTCCAATAATCAGTGTGATTTCGTTGCCGGCTGTGGGACGGTTGATGCCATACACGCCTTTCGTCTTCTGCTAGAGAAGTACCGCGAGAAACAGAAACCGGTGCATTGTGCCTTCCTGGACTTGGAGAAGGCTTTCGACCGCGTCCCGCGAGAAGTTATATGGTACGCTTTGCGACGACACGGCGTCCCTGAAGAGCTTATTGAGTGGGTGCGCATCCTCTACTCGTGCCCAATAAGCCGAGTGCGAGCACCAGCGGGTACCTCGATGGAGTTTCCGATCTCTGTCGGAGTGCACCAGTGGTCTGCGCTATCCCCACTGCTCTTCGTGGTCGTTAATGCGATCTCACGAGATCTCCGAAAGGCAGCTCCCTGGACGTTGCTGTATGCCGATGACGTCATGCTGGCATGTGAAGACAAAGCCAAACTCGAGCGACAGGCACAGGAATGGTGCGATCGCTTGGCATTGTTCGTACTCAAGCTAAGCGTCAAAAAGACGGAGTACTTGACGACGGATATGAATGAGCTTCGATCTATCAAGATCAATGGTGCTGACCTCTCAGGTGTCACATCTTTCAAGTATCTCGGTTCAACAGTTACGCCCGATGGCAGCCTAAAGTTGGAGGTGAATGCGCGCGTAAGTGCAGCCTGGTCCAAATAGCGGTCGTTGACTGGGGTTCTCTGCGACAAGACAATACTTGAGTACCTCAAGTCAAAGGTGTATAGAACAGTCGTCCGCCCAGTAGCGACTTACGGTGCTGAGTGCTGGCCCGTGACGAGGGAAATTGAAAGCCGCCTCAGTGTAATGGAGACGAAGATGTTAAGGTGGGCGGCCGGAGTAACGCGATTGGACCACGTTCGCAATAACACCATACGACAGAAGCTCGGTGTCGTCCCGATAGGCGACAAGTTGCGCGAAGCTCGTCTACGATGGTATGGCCACGTCCTTCGCGCTAACCACGACACCGTCCGTAAGATTGGCCTGAATCTTGAAGTCCCTGGAAAACGGCCCAGAGGACGCCCGAAGCAACGTTGGGTAGACACGTTGCACTTGGACTTAAAGATAGCTGGTGTGCATCCCAATCAAGCATTTGATTGGGAGAAATGGCGTCACCACACCAGAAGAGCGGACCCCGCCACCAAGCGGGACAAACGCTACTGAAAATGATGATTGACTGTTAGAGTTCGGTAATTGTTCGAGAATATTCTGGAAGTTATCCTGTACGCGGCTAGTTTTTCCTTTGCATTTTTTTCCAAATGTGAAGAGAATTCGAAAAGAAAACTGTTTAACTGCTGCTGCTGACTCCTTAAGACAAAGTGACCTTTGAACACCTTGTTTCGGAAATTTTTGACGCACAAATTTGCGATATGCTAAATAATTGACGTTGCCACACGAAAGTGTGGACAGGTCGCATGTGCCATACTTTAATTGTCGTTATGAACTTATCAAACTACTTCTGCGTGCCACACTTCTTACTCCTTGCATTTTGTGTTGGACCATCCAAATAATAGACCACCGATTTCGGAAGGCATCTTTTTGTTGGTGACGTGCATATTTTTGGCTAGAGATGAGAAGCTTTTATTCCCGCACATGATGATCGTTACTACAGAATCCGTCAAGCGTGAAGTGATGTGACTGCTGACATGGTCTGTCTAGGAGGTAGAATTAGCGTTTGTGACGAAAGCCAACGATTTCAGGAAGAGATCGGGGTTCATTGTCGGCCATCAGCTGGTGATTGACGGTGGATCGTCGCTGCAGATGCCGGTGATATGCGACGGATTCAATGTTTTTGCTGAGGTGGCAGCCGAAATGGGATCGAAAGCCCAGGAGCATTAAACGAATCGCATTTTCGTGTTGATAACGGTTTGCAAGGAAGTTCTAACGGTTGTTAAAAATATGTTGTCGAGCGTTGGAGAGAATAAATGCTGTGTTATGTAGCTTTCGACTAGCAAATGAAAAGCTATTCGTTCCACTATCCGCTTCTGATTCTATATTTTAGTTTATGAAGCTTTCAGATTGTAAATCAAAGGGACTGTCTCAATCATCCACCTTTGGTCGCATTTAGAAAGTTGTCTGCCCTTTCATTATCAAGGAAGCGTATGTTAGCCATTGTGTCTTATCTTGACACCAGCACGCACTCGTGTAGCTACTGTACTTGTACTCGGTTGACCTAATCGAATACGCATTCGAATGATTCTAATTCGATTTTGAATACTCGAAATCGAATGTCTAAAAAAATCGAATCTTCAAAAAAACGCGTTTTTCGAATCTATTTGGGATTCGAATATTTAACAGGTTGACGACGAGAGCGATTTTTGTGTGTCTGTCCTGTGTGACGAAGCACATCACGCAGGTATGAGGTCCTATGACCCAAACATGTTCTAAAGGATAATTTTGGATGATGAACACGATGTGTCTGTTTGGTACGCAAACTTATCTCCCAAATCGGTAACTAGGGTGGTCGTGTCAGACTCACCGTTGTACCGAACTTCGTCTAAATGGTTATTGGAGGTGCTGACTACGTACATTACAGTCTCTTTTCAAATATCTACGATATACTACCATAGCTAGATTACATGTACTACATGATGTGGTTGGGAAACGATATTACGGGGACAAGTTTACCGATCTGGCCAGAACTTCGCCTAGGAGATTATTGCAGGTGCGATTTTTAGATTTTCAAGAAACTAACTATTGTAGTTGCGTTAGATATGGGTAACGCTCAACAGCGTTACATAACTAATCATAGCTTTCTTGCCCAATGGATTGACGCGGCTGCGAATTGAATGCAAGGCACACCGATAATTAACTATTCGGACAGGGCACATGATATGATATGAAGAACTGTAAGAGAAAATAGATTGTCACAAATGTGAAGTCTAATGAATACCGAAAAAGAAAAACGTGAAACTTCTGACCAGCTCCTCAAATAACATTCCACACGAACTTTGTGCAAAATCGAAAACTGTAGTTATCGATTCAGTAGAAAACCGACCGATCATTCGAAACAACGGACATCGTCATCATATTCACCATTCCAAACAACCCTTCCAGACGAAACTTGGATGGACCTGATGCCTAATGGACTGCTGCGCACCAATGAGCGGCATTGTCGTCAACGTATTAAGAAATTGCGTTTTCCGAATGTACTTGACTATTCAGAAAAGCCGTTTTTTTCGAATGTATTCAAATTTGATTATTCGGAATTTATGGGCATTTGAAACCATTCGTAAATTCAAAAAACTTTCGAGAGCACTACTAGGGTACCTAGAAACCGCCTCCTGGCTGAGGCATTCGGCGCCCCAGGTTGATAGCAATCGAGCTACATTGATCAGTTCATACATGTTGAATAGTCCATTTTTTGAACCTTTACAGCAGCATTATACTCACATGGTTTCCACCTCAAATGGTTGCTTCTGAGCCAAAACCGGTAGCATCGATCGACAAATGCCCAATCAATACAGTTCAATCATTGTGGATCTTGTCCAACCTCCACCATTGTCAAATCATACCAATCTCAAATAGTCCATCTTTAGAACAGCTTTCGATGACATTACTCAACTTATTTTATATAAACATCGAATGGATGGGTTATAAGCAGCTATAGCAAGGACTTGTGCTGCGATCAAAGCTCTAGCGCCAGGTAGGTCTCGAAGCCGGTACCCTATACCGAATGCTATCTGAAAGTATTGTGAAACGCCGATCAAATAGCGCAGGTGCCATGGAAATGTTTACGCCCATGACACCTGTGACGACCACAGCTCCCGTAAGGCGATTATAAAAAGAGAGGATGAGACCGCAGCGGCTTAAATTGTGACCAGAGCTCACTTATCAAATCCGATAATGGACTGGGCTGAAGTTTGTTCGAACGGGAAGGTACCTTTAGGCTAGATCGACAGGGTTTCAAAATGAATGCGACAAACGCTCACCGGTTAGTCCTAAAGCATATGCGTAAGGAACATTTTAGAGACGAGGGATCCATACTCCTCCGAGGCCAGTCTCCAACGATTTCTGGGAAAACGTGTCTCGCACACGGCCGCGGTGTGCGAGACACTGTTTCAAGGATTTCTATACACGGTGTTTTGTCCTCAACATCCTCCGATTTGAATCTTATAGATTACTCTTCGTGGTCGATTCTGGAGCAAGTGAACCCATAAAATGATACGACTATGTGCCCTCATTCAAGATTGCGTTGACTCAGACCGTCGGACCAAATGTACGTTGATCTGTACACGGAAATCGACGACAAGTTTCGAGACTGTCTTCCTAAATGTGACTCCTTAAAGGCAAAGGAGACAAATCTCTTATAATTATTCTGTTGACAAATGTTTGCACTTTCCGCTGTTTTGTTTTTGTTTTTATGCAAGTGTTAAAGCAGACGTTATAACAGCTTATAGTTGTAACAGAACTTTTGGACACCCAGCAATGTTGGAAGCCCTTATTGATATTGATACTTGAAATGGAAAGGACAAATGATAAAAGACGGCGTTACTCAATCCGTTTCGGAATGCGTCACACATTCGGCTTTCAGTGCGTGCTTTGAGAAACTTCAAGGCGTGCTTAGCAGGGATGAGCGGATTAACCGTTATCCGTTATCCGGTTTCCGGGGTTTTGGCCTATCCGTTTTGTTGTTCGTTATCCGGGGATTTTGAGCCGGATAACGAACAGCAAATAAGCTGAATCCTACAGGAAAAGGTTCCCAGCTCAATGTCTGAATCTTACAAGAAAAGGTTCCCAGCTCAAGGTGAGTTTTGGGATGCTATTTTCACAGGATGTAGGGCCCTGTGAGTGGAGTCCAGAACCACAGTTAGTTCTTGCTGAACGCAGTGCACAATGCATACAGAATCGAACCTATCAATCGAGCGGGCGCGACAGCTGATCGAGTGAGCGTTGCTTGGTACCCTTCGATTCGTCTCTTCGGGATCTACACAAACGTGTATACAACTTCGCCAGACCGCCGCCTTTTTGCAGTGAGCGGTCAAAAATGACTGGAGCAAATTTTTTGCGATTTGAGAAGCTTATATTCAAGGACTTGCATGTTTTCGGAGTATCTCCAGCATGGCGTAAAGTGTTCTGTCATGCCAGGAATCCTCTGAAAGTGCGCCGTGCACAATACATATAGGATCAAACCTATCAATCGGGCGGGCGCGACCGCTCGCAAATTGCACCGTGGGCGTGTTCTGAGCACAAAAACTCTATCAAGTTTGAATCTTTCCGGCTGCAACTTGTGGATTTCGTAAGCAGTAGAAAGTTCAAGAAGTGCGCTGAAACACAGCGTTGTAGCTTGTGAATGAACAAAGCTAATGTAGTCTAGCCTTGTGTGAACGACTTTTTCCGAGTTCAGTCGACTACTGCGGGAAGACAAGGAGAGTTAATGGCATGCAAACGCGTGGGCGCTCAAATATGCCCTTGGTTTTTCAAACGGGTGACTTTTAGGCGAGTTTTATCAAAAAGACGCAAAAATTGCAAAATCGCGGTTATTGCGGCGTCCATTAAAAAGACGCTTCTGGTACTGTAACATCCCTATTAACAGCACCATCCAACTGATTAAGACATTAAGCTATCTCTTGTTTTGCGAAATATAATGTGTGATCATGGGCGATTTCGTTCTGCAGGACCTTAACTGGTTCAGGATTTCTCTCTCTAGTGGCAGTAAAAACGTTTTGTGGAGATGTGCGTATCATGCGAGCTCCACCAAAATTTTTCATTGTCCAGTCGAAATGACTATGTAGTATAGACATTGCTCTTAGACGTGATTCATATCTTGTTAAAAATATTGATATTCATCCATCAATAGGAATTAGTGACCACTTAAACATTTTTTACCTTTGAGTGTTTCGTAGACTGGCCAGTATTCCGTCTGCGAAGGTCGCTTCATAAAGCGAACTACTCCCACTAGTTGTGGGTTTCTCTCGTCATTAGATTATAGAATGCCCCTTTAGGAATACAGGGATATGAACTCTTCTTATTTATAACGCATACAATGTGGAGTCGGTACAAAACGGTTCTACATGAAGCATTTAAATCAGCGTTCATGGATTTGCATTCTACAGCACTCCTTCGGCGTCTGAAAGGAATGATTTTTTTTAAATTTACGTAATCTCGTTTGTCGCAGAATTCGCACGATTCGGTCGCAACTTACAAGACGATAAATAGTATGATGGGTCTCCCCCTCTTCCCTTAATGTTAATGCTAGCTGCTTTTTCCCTATACAATATCTTACTCCAACACTAGGGGTTGTCTGTGTAACATACAAGTTTCTGGGGCTAATAGGTGTATAAGATCTACTTCCTTCACAAACTAAGCAGGAGCTGAATTTCTGAGATTATATACTTCACATAATTTCTTTCGAGCTTGCAGAGCTTGTACCGCATTGTTGCCCTTTCGGTGCTTTTGCCCCTATACAGTTCATGCCATTTATGAGAAAAGCATTAATTACCTATCAGCCCAGATTGGTGGTTTTAACGCATGACAATTGTTGAGAGACCTCTACCCAAATGAGCTGAAAAAGAAACTGCTTTAATCTATCTTAGATTTGAAGCGAGCCCTATGCGATTTGTAACATTTTTAAATATTGTTAGGCGCTTGCATTACAGGTGAGGTGAGACACGAGAGACGTATAAGTGATCAAGGTTAGAATCAGTACCTATTTGACATAAGAAATGTAACAATCAACTGCCCAAACAAGCAAGAACACCATAATGGAACAATTGGTGAATTTCTAATCGAAGAACAGACGGTGGAAGACTCTGTCAACAAGGCGTTTAGTGCATTCTTTTTTAACACCTGTATCACCTGTATCACCTGTCGTCCCGTTGATCATCGACTTGCTCGAGCGGGCGCCAGCAGCGTCTCCATTCGTCCCTGTCGCGTGCCAGAGTGGTCCAATGGATCCTCCTCGCTCGAGGGACACGAAGAGCGTCATATCGGTCGTTCAGGGCTTTCACGAAGAAGTCCGACCAACGCGTTGGTGGGCGTCCTGGTGTTCTTTTGACATCCCGCGGAATCCAATCTGTGACGGCTCTCGTCCAGCGGGTGTCTGCGAATCGCATTACGTGGCCGGCCCACCTAATTTTCGACGACTTGGCCCATGCGACAGCGTCTCTGATCTTCGAACGTCGGCGAAGCTCGGAACTCCGGAGGCCTTCTCTCACTTGCGTGAGTCGTGTCACTCCGAGCATCGTCCTCTCGATTCCACGCTGCGCGACGCTGATCGCGTGTTCATCCTGCTTTCGTATAGCCCAGGTCTCTGAGGCGTATGTTAGGGCAGGAAGAACAGTGGAGTCGAATAGGTGGGCACGGAGTCGGACGTTCTTCGTTTTCTTCACGACTTCTTCGACGCTCTTGAAAGCTCCCCAAGCCGCTCGTTTCCTTCTGCTCAGCTCTGGTGCTAGGTCGTTGGTCATGTTGACTTCGCGACCCAGATACACATAGCTGGAGCATTCGGAGATGTTCGTTCCGTTGAGCGAGAATGGGGCATCAGAAACCCATCCGTTCTTCATGAACATCGTCTTCGTAAGATTCAGCTGCAGTCCAACGCTTCCACATACACGATCGAAGTCGGCCAGCATTCGTTCCGCCTGACTGATGCTCGGGGTTATGAGCACGATGTCGTCAGCGAAGCGAAGATGGTGCAGTTGCCGGCCGTCGACCTTCACTCCCATGTCTTCCCATTCTAGTTCGCGCATGACGTTTTCGAGGGTGGCGCTGAAGAGCTTCGGGGATATGGTATCCCCTTGTCGAACCCCTCTCTTCACGTCAATGACGACGTCGTTGTAGAATGGTGAGATCTTGGTCGTGAATCCACTGTACAACTCTCGAAGAACTCTGATGTACTGAGTAGGAACGCCCTGGGTGAGCAGGGCTTCCATGACCGCTTCAGTCTCGACGGAGTCGAATGCCTTCTTCAGGTCAATGAACGTAAGGCACAGCGGCAGCTTGTACTCTCGCGACACTTCGATGAGCTTCGTAATGGTGTGTATGTGGTCGATCGTGCTGAATCCTCTCCGAAATCCTGCTTGTTCGCATGGCTGTCCTTCGTCCAGCGTTCTACTAATCCTATTCAGGATGACTCGAGTGAACAGCTTGTAGACTACGGACAACAGGCAGATCGGGCGATAGTTGCCAATGTCGTGCACGTCTCCCTTCTTGTACAGCAGAACGGTCTTGCTGGTCTTCCACTGAGATGGAACCTTGCATTCGGACAGGTAGCGTGTGAAGAGCCGCGCCAGGGTGTTGATGAGCGCTGGCGGGAGGTTCTTCAGGTGTTCAGCTCTGATCCTGTCAGAACCGGGTGCTGTACGTTTCTTCACCGACGAGATGGCGTGTCGGATCTCGGAAGGGAGAACAGAGGGAACGACGTATCCATCCTGCGGAAGATGGCATGGGGGCAGGTGGACGTGGCTATCGAAGAGATCGGAGTAGAAGTCGTGGATGACTTTCTCCATGGTCCTTCTGGAAGAGGTGATGGTTCCGTCAGGACGTCGGAGAGCGGTCATCTTGGTCTTGAAGTTGGCGAAGTTCCGGCGGGCATTGCGAATGCTCAGCCCTGCCTCTGCTGCTTCAGCCAACACTTCCGCCCTTCTCTCCTTGAGATCTTCCTTTATCGCCGCTCTGCATAGCTTTGCAAGCTCGGACGTCAGTTGGTAGTTGCCTGACGCTCGTGCTGCTCCACGCTGGCGTATCAGCTCGAGAGTTTCCGGAGACAGGCGTCTCTTGGTGGTCTTCAAGCTCTCGGCTCCCTTAGCACTATCGTGGAGATGGTGCACGAAGCGATCGTATTCCTCGTCGACGTTGTCCATGACGGCATCTTCCCAAAGGCCGACAAGAGAGGTGTAGAGATCCCAGTTGATGGTCGTTCTGGGATTCCTCTTCTTGAACTTCGCGGCCTTCTCTCCTTGACGCGAAAAGCGGAACCTCGCGCGAAGGAGGCGGTGGTCCGATCCCGTGTAGAACTTGGGGACAACGGAGACATCGGTCAGGCAATACTTGCGATTGAAGATGATGTGGTCGATCTCGTTGTGGAACTGGCCACCGGGGGATTCCCAGGTCCATCGTAGGGAGGGAGGCTTCTGGAACTGTGAGTTTCCATGGATGGTCTTGGTCGACATGATAAAGTCAGACATCCTTTCACCTTGCTCGTTCCACTCCAAACCGTGGGTTTCGATGTGAAGTTTTTCCGGCTACCTTCGCGGTCCGATCTTGACGTTGAAGTCGCCGACGATCACCTTGTAGAAGGTGTGATCTTCCTTATAGAACTTCTCCAGCTCCACGTAGAAGGCCTCGACGTCTTCGTCGTCGTAGTCGGATGTTGGGGCATACGCGATGAACACAGTCAAGGCTGGCACGGAGCCACATCGCTTCAGTCGCAGACGTCCGATTCGGCTAGTCAGAGACTCGTACGAATCGATGTTCATGGCCAAGTGCGTGTTGACGAGGACACCAACGCCGCCTACTCCCCTGCTGTCGCATGTTCCGAGGAACAGTTCTTCTCCGGAGTCGTAGGCGGCGTGTAGGGGGTGGTGTCTTCTCGTCTCGGTCAGTCCGATGACGTCGTACTTGATCTTCCTGGCTTGCATCATCAGGTCCTCGACGGATGCTTCGGACGCAAGCGTGCGGGCGTTGTAAGTACAGATCGTCATCCTAGTCCTTCTCAGTTTGCGCAGCCTGGTTAGGCCCTGAGATTTTAGCAGCCTCTCCGTACTCGTCCTTCCCATCGCTGCAGAAATGGGGGCTCTTTCGGGGTCAGGGGAATGAGGCCCTTTAGTGCTGCTGTGTTTGACTGGAATACAACACGGGTAGCTAGTCAGGCTCTGTCGTGCGGGCGGGGTACTCCGGACAGCCAGCCAGACTGCCCGAAGGGACGGGGCGAGACTTAAGGCGGCCTCGAATCGCCTTACATGTACTCCCAGTCTACCGAGTGCAAGCTTTTGGCCGAGCCGACACAGTTACAATCCGCACAGTCACGGACACATCCACGCACACTGTGCACGAACATGCCGCTCCCACGCACAAGGAACGCATCGACCCGACACAGCAGGAGCAAGGAGTCCATCCCCTGCATCCCACCTGCGTCTCTGGGCAGCACACGGTCGCATTTGGTTCGCGTTTAATTCCCCTATCCACCACCCGGGGACGCGCCACGTGGCCCTGCGACAAGCGGCCCGAGATCCCTCTTAACAAGAGAGCCCGAAGGCTCTCTATCGAGGGAGATCCGTGGTTTAAATACGCATTCATGTCGCCTCCACGACATCCCGTAGAAGTAGAATGCGCTGGCGCATCCCAGAAGGGATTGAATAACGCCGTCCTTTATCCTTTATCCTTTTTTAACACATTGACGAAAATCGCGTTTCGCGGCAGAAAGCCGCCTGGGATACGCGCGCGCTATGAGCCATCGGTGGCTCATAATCATAATGTCATAACGTCCCTCAAAGACCACTTTTTTGCCTTGTGTGTATATTCCTCTCAAAAATTGACCAGAGGGTTTATTTAGGGTGCTAATCACCAATCTGATATTCGTTTATGAAATTTCTGCCGATTACGATAGGTTACGGTAGGTACGGTTGACTAAGGCTGCCGAGGTCATGATCACCGTCTTCCCATAAACGTCGCCCAGGGAGTTGAGGTGCTGGTCACGAATCTGACATTCGTTTTTAGTATTAGCGTGAAATACGGTAGATTAGGTACCGATAATCGCAGCTTCAGTCTACCGTAACCTACCTTAGACCCCAAATAACCCCTATAGGCAAAGTTTGGTCGAAATTGGTGACCATGACACCGACAGCCTCACTAACCCGTACCTACCGTAGCCTACTGTAGTCGGCCCAATTTTGAAAAAAAGACGTCAGATTCGTGATCAGCACCCCAAAAAACCTTCTTAGGCGAAGTTTGGGTGAAAAATACTGACTTGAATTGATTTGATTGTAAAATTGCTTTCCTTTTTTATTTTTTAATTTATTTTTAATTTTAATTTTTTAATTCGATATATCTTATGGAAGCAAAGACAATTTTCTTGCTTTTCCTGTCAGACATTCTTCTTCTTCTTCTTCTTCTTCTTCTTCTTCTTCTTCTTCTTCTTCTTCTTCTTCTTCTTCTTCTTCTTCTTCTTCTTCTTCTTATTCTTCAGCGTTTGTCCCGCATCGTCGCGGGGTCCGCTCTTCTGGTGTTACAACGCCACCCTTCTCGATACTGCGTTTGATCAGGGTGGGCTCCAGCTACTTTCATGTTCGTGTGTAACGTATCGGACCAACGCTGCTTCGGGCTTCCTCTAGGCCGCTTTCCTGACACTTCCAACTCAAGGCCTGTTGAGGAAAGAATGATCACATGTTACAGTGCCAATAATAGTTAATATGGAGTGCCATTGTTGCCAATCTGTGACTATCAACTAATCAATCAGGCGGCCCTGTGGGCCCTATATAAGGATGTCGTTCTCACACCGGTAGTTCAGTGTTCGTCTGTCTAATATACCTGTCTACACGCCGTCAGATCTTCGACAAGGCCTTTCTTGCGGACGCTGCCTTCTTTCCCACGCAGAACGTGGCCGTACCGTCGCAAGCGAGCTTCGCGCATCTTGTCCGCTATCGGCGCGACGCCGAACTTCTGCCGAATAGCATCATTTCGAATGCGGTCCAAGCGCGTGACTCCAGCCGTCCAGCGCAGCATCTTCGTCTCCATGACGCTGAGGCGCGTTTCAACTTCCTTAGTCGCAGGCCAACACTCAGCGCCGTACATCGCTACCGGGAGCACGACGGCTCCGTAAAACCTCGACTTCAGGTGCTCTCGTATCTTCCTATCGCAGAGCACTCCAGCCAGCGAACGCCACTTGGACCAAGCTGCACTCACGCGTTAGTTCACTTCAACCATCAGACTGCCGTCAGACGCTATTGCTGATCCCAGGTATTTAAACACCGAAGTGCGTGCAAGTTCGGTACCGTTAATCTTAATGGAGCCGGACTCGTTCACGTCAGTTGTTAGGTACTCGGTCTTCTTGACGTTCAATTTGAGTCCGAACCTCGCCAGAAGGTCGCACCAAGCCTGCACCTGCCGCTTGAGATCGTCTTTGTCTTCGCAAGCAAGCATCACGTCATCATCATAAAGTACCGTCTATGGAACAGGCTGCTGAAGATCTCGGGTAATGGCATCCATGACGACAACAAAGAGGAGTGGAGAAAGTGCAACGCCCCGGTGCACCCCAACAGAGATGGGAAACTCCATTGAGGTTCCAGCTGCAGCTTGCACTCTACTCCTTGAGCAAGAATAGAGCATCCGCACCCACTCTATAAGTTACTCAAGTACGTTGTGTTGTGTCGCAAGGCGTACCATATAAGCTCAGGCAGTACGCGGTCGAAGGCCTTCTCCAAGTCGAGAAAGGCTACATGCACCGGCTTCTGTCTCTCACGATGCTTCTCCAACGGGCGGCGTGTATAGCATTAATGGTCCTACAACCAAACATAAAGCCACAATGGTTGTCGGCGAGCTTGACGATTGCACGGATTTGTCTATCGAGGATTCGTTTAACGATCTTCATGCTAAGCGAAAGCAAGCGAATCGGACGGTAATTGAAGCAGTCCGCAGGACCATTGATCTTGTGAACGGGACCGTGAACAGAAGCTACAGAAGGGACGGCCGGATGAGAAAATTCCATAGTGGAAATTTCCTTAAAGTATTTCCTCCCGCCATCGCTTCAGCGCCTTTTTGTGGTCTGTCAAAGATGGCCGCTCTCATCATTGATAACAACGAACTTTCCAATATCCTCGGTTTGGCGATGGCGGGTCTTAGCAAGTCGATACAAATATCGCTCACCATCGCGCGACTCGAGCTTTCGGTAGACATCACCATAATGAGTGGCTTTCGCAACAGCCACGGCTTTCTTTGCAGGCTCCTTCGCCTTCTGATACTCCTGCTAGTTGTCGGCTGATTTATCGCTGAGAAACACACGATGAAGCGATTTCTCCTCTCTAACCTTCGCTTTCACATCGTTCGTCCACAGCCATGTCTGTTTGTCGACCTTGCGTCGCCCATGCTTCGTTATGCCGAGTTCCAGCCTTGTAGCTTGGCGTATTGAATGTGCACTATGACCGCTTTACGTTTCACAAATAAAAGGTGCTTTATTTATTCAAAATCACATTTAATGACAAATCTGACTGGTGCTCATGGAAGGCATACAACATCATGTGAATGACAAGATCACATAATTGACTATAATGACGACTTGAGATTTCCGGCACCTTCTACACAAGTCTGAAAAAAGGAAGGAACCTGAATGGATTATCAGAAATTAGTTTGCCTAGTTACTCAAGCACTACAGTAAAGGTTCACGCCATACAGGAAAATAATGGAGGCGTTGTATGTAGATGTTTTCTATCATTGCAAATGTAGGACTCATCATCAGCCTAGAGAGGGAAGGAAGACAGTGCCGGACAAGCGAATCGAACACGCGCAGGGTGTAGCTTAGTGGGGGGGGGGGGACTTATGGGACAACCTAATACATTGATTGTAAAGATGTGGAAACTATGCGTGAGCTTATGTGACAACCTAGCATGTTTGAACTGATGTTATGTGTGAACTTACCTGACAACCTAATACATCTACGGCAAAGGTAGTGAATGGCTTCACAATGCTGCAGATTTCATTGTTAGGGAAGGAAGATAAAGTCTTCGTTAGAGAACGTTGATGATGATAAAGAACTACAGAAACAAACGACTTTCAAACTACTAGAGAATGGAAACAGCACAACACGATTAGGTTCTCGATGTGATTTTTTTTGTCAGTGATTAATGCAAAGGACAGCAAAGCGCGCAAGTAGCAAGGTAAGTAGGCAGTCTTTGTTGGTTAACCTTACAATTAGCATATGTCGATTCGCCTGCGGGTTCACCTCATTCTAAACATACATTGCTGCCCTAGCTTCATTCCCTAGAACATGACTCCTCGAAAAATGCTGCCGACTAAAAAAGAACGGGAATCTCCACGCAAATGTCAGTGCAAACAGCTATCCGATGGCAACAAGGAGTTGCAGCGACAACGATGCAAGACTGGAGCGAGACTAAAACTATTAGGTTGGTGAAAAAGTCTTGCACTACAGAGTAGTTTTTTTCAAAGCTTTAGTGTTTCTTTTGTGAGCGACTTTAATCTACAAAGTAGTTACCATTTACATCTACAACCCTCTACCATCTGACGGGGAGATCATAAAATTCTTTCTTCCAGAATGAAGTCAGCTGTGACTCGAAGAGGTGCTCCACCTCGGATTCCAGTCCGGCTCGGTCGTTGAAGCACCTATCCCTTAAGATTTGCATAAGAGCTCGAAACGAATAGTAGTTCGATGGCGCAAGATCTGGCGAATGCGGTGGGTGGGGTAGCATCTCCCACTTAAGCTCCTGCAACTTCTGGCGAGACGACCTTGCAATGTGCGGGGCGAGCATTGTCGTGAAGAAGGTAAACCCCCCTCCACCCCAGCCATTTGCGCGACATGGCCTCTGAGCTTCTAGAGCTGTGTAGCGTAGATGTTCGCTGTTACTGCGGTGCCGTCGTCAGGAAGCTCACGATAGAGCGTTCCTCGAGAATCCATTTATTTTTTCAATTTTCTTGTCTTTTTTTTCAATTTCACAGCATTACCTTCCCGCCTTGAGGTTGTGGTTCTCCTTGAGGAAGCCATTGGACCTTCCGAGTATGGTTAACGAGGAACACCCAGGATTCATCTCCCGTGAAGATATTCTCGAGAAAGTTCTTATTACGAAAACGAACAAGGAGAGCGATAGTCAGTCGCAAAGCATTGTCCGATTTATGGAGTCAGTCAGTCTTCACTGCAGTCGTAATATTTACATGCCCTCAGATCAAATTGCCACGCATGAGAAATATTCCAGAATGTTTGTGCAACAACTACGTGGCACCAAAAAGTCCTTGGAAGCTCCTGTTAAATATTGAAAAATTTTCAAAATTTTTGGTTGGGAGTGCGACGCGGCAAGGAGTGACTGATTGGAAGGAGTGACAAAGGGATCTAACTACTCGAAGAAATTTCGCGGCATCTTCACATCGATTTCTGCTCTGTCACTATTCTCACTTCAAACTGAACACTTTGAAAATCAGACTGCACCACTCTTTATTAATTCCTTATAGAAACATACGGAATTGAACTTGTTTTTAAAGCGCATTGAGGCTGCAATGATGTAATATGATAAAACTAGATGTCGTCTTGTGCACTCAACAGTGCCTTCGTGATTTTTATGTCATTGATTCTGTTTGCGTGGTGTAACACAGATGTAAGCGGAGCGACAAGAATATTATAAATACACATTTCTACATTGCTACTTACAGTTACTGTTGTGCGCATACATGTTGCTAAACGGAAACAGAATTTTTGCCATAAATTAATAATTGCGACGGTGCATGGCGCGATCTCTTCCTTTAAAAGCCACGTGATTTCTCCTTCCTGCGCTTTAAAACAAAATGTAATCTATTATACTCTTTTCGACGATAAAAATTTTATAAAGCTTCAAGCAATGTGTTGACTCTCCACTTCGGGGCAGATGAGTTTAAAAACTACAAAATTGTTTGAGAGTCTCTTCTTTAAGGCGGAAATACTCGCCGCTATCTGCAAGCTGCCAAGTTTGGTTTTAAAAGCGTCAAAGCTGAAGAAGAGAAGCTTAGAAGAGTGTAACATTTCATCTGAAAAGCATGCAGCATGGCTTGAAAGGTGCCGCATTTGATGAGAAAGTGGTATGCTTGCGCGATGTGCGCATCAAAACTTGTAAACTGCCAGAACTTCTCAAACGAGGCAAAAGTCACAATGAAACCATGAGTTGGTCATAAGATTGTGGCAGTAGCTGTGAGCAGTGCTCTAGATCAATGCATTTTCGCTATGGCGTGTGCCAAAAGTATGGTTTATCCTTAACTGTTGAAACTCACTTGTTGTTTTCCACAATATATCGAACGATGACAAATATGTAGCAGGCAAGGCTTCCAATGAAAATGATCCATGTGGCAGCAAGGATATATTTCCGAGTGCTCTGAAGAAGAACGCTTCTTGGAATAGTTTGCCAACCGCTAAGCATCATCAAGGAACGTTCCAGCCGTGGGACATATTTAGCGCCAGATGGCCAAGAGTGTGGCGTTTATTTATTCATTTATTTGCACCATAATTGTGCGTAGCGACAACTGTAAGGACACGGTATACTTAGTGAAACAAATGAGAACAAAATGAAAACCTCAACATATCAAAACTTTAAGCTCAGCACGGTATTGAAGATTGAGGACATCTGCAGAAGAAATAGCCAATTATGATATAACAAGACAATAATGAACTGGCCGGAACAGTGGAAAACTGTGGGAAACTGACGAAGAGGAGCAGTGGCCCGCCAAACATTGCAAGTCTTTCGAGAGTAACGGCTCCGGATACCAACTTATTAGGTCCGTCGACTTCATCAGTACCCACATAACTTGGGAAAACGTGGGAAAAAGTGTGAGGAAATTTTGGGGAAGCATCAGTATAGAGAAGCAAACAACAAACCAAAACAAAGAAAAAGCATAGGAAATATGAAAACTAAGTGATGAGAATAAGGAAATCATCAAGGTGACAAATTAGAAAAGAAAACATAACACTGAAACAAAAGCAGGGGTTGATGAAGGGATATCCAGTTAGACAAAAACAAAAGAAAGTGAGATATTTAGAAAAAATAAAAAGAATAAAAATAAAATAAGAAACCAAACACTACTTCTGGATAATGTCAACAATTTGCAACGTTGCAAGCAAATCTATTTTCTCCAACCTGATTTTAAAAAACCCACATTTGGAGCTTCTAAGAGGCTGGCAGGCAACATCTGTAACCAACGAGCACCACGAAAGAAAAGGGAGTTGAAGATTTTTTTCACGATTCTTTCTCTTTATTTTGGACAATGGAATCTATAGATATTTCGATGACCCATCGTTGGGAGGAATGTCCAATACTACTACTACGCTACTCTAAGCCGAGATTCCCCTTTCAGAAAGTAATAAAGTAATCAATATGGCTTTGTCATTAGATTTAATGTTTCTATAATATAGAAAAAGAATGGAAAACGCTTTCCGTGCAATAGCATCAATATGGTTTGCAAAATTAGGCTTATGATCAATAAAAATTCCAAGGTCGCGAACCTCATATACAGATTGGAGTTCATAGTTGTTGACTATATAACTCATACTAGGCTGATTTCCAAGGTGGAGAGTGTAACTTTTGGAGGGATTCACAGGTATCTTCCAAGTGTTAGCCCAGTCCACCATAGAATTGATAGACTGGGATAAGGCCTGGTGGACAGGAGTTATATTGTCATTGTTATAAGCCCCATAAATCTTTATATCATCGGCATACATCTGTACCTTGACAACAGAATCAGTGGTTAAGCTCGCAGGAAAATCGTTTGTGTATACTAGAAACAGAATTGGGGAGAGTACACCCCCTTCCAGAGCTCCACTGCTGCAAGTATAACTTCTCGAGAAAGAGTTACCAACCTTGACACGCATAAGCCTTCCAAATAAATAAGCACGCATCCATTTCAGGAGAGGCGTTTCTATCCCGAGATGGTATAGCTTATTAATAAGTTTTTCGTGGTCTACCTTATCAAAATTTTTTTGTTAAATCAAAATAAATGACATCAATTGAATCCCCATTGTTAAGTGCAAGGTTCTAATCAAAACGACAGAAGTGAGCACGGACGCGAAAAACCTTGCCAGTGCTTCAGCTTTTTGGAAGTCGTTCTTGTAGAGAGTACCATCGTCATCCTTCAAAATAGGAAGCGCCGACTGTGGTTTTAGTTTAGAGCGCATTAACGAAAATAGGGCCTTTTTGTTCCGACTTCTCGATGCAGGCTTTTTTGCAAGCTAAAAACCTTCTTAAATAGTGATCTAACTCATTACATATTTTCTTGTACTGCGGATGGAAGAGTGGGTCTGGTAACAACTCATAAAGCCGTTCTTTTTGCGCTATAAGATTTAAGACGTGTTTGGGGAACCTCTGAATAGGAGCTTTTAATGAATCAAACGGTACATGAGTGGATAAACCACGATAGACCACGCGACAAAACCGCTTATACAGGTCATCAATGTTTTGATATCCCTCAAAAACTGCTCATCAATCTATGCTCATAAAATAATTGTCCAAACCAGAGTAATCTGCTCTGCTAAAATTTGGGAGGGATAACGCACGATGGTCAACTGATGGAAGTGGGGCCTCAAACGCTACAATGTTGTGATCAGAGGAAGCGAAAGGGAGAAGAACTGCCACATTCATAACAGTTTGCGATGAAGTCAGAACTTCACAGTTTGCGATGAAGTTAGAACTATGTCCAGAATTGAATCACCACGAGTCGGTTTTCTTACTTGTTGCGACAGCTTAAAGCATTCAAAGAACTCAACAAATTTCACATTATGCTGACTAATAGGTCTACTGTGTTGAATCCAATCTATACCAAGGTTGAAATTTCCTAGCACTAGCAAGTGGTCATTCGAGAGACAAAGCTGAAGCATTGCATCTATGAGAGAATCATCTTCATTTGCGTTTGTATTGGGCTTTGGGTACACTAGAATTATTCTAAACGCAGCCAGATGTCTTGTGTCGAAAGCGTGAAGGCAAAGTATGTCGTACATGAGACAGGGAGAGTAGTAACAGCAATCAGGGTAATCGTGTCTTTGGCCAGACAGCAAATGCCACCTCCTTTGATGGTCCTTGCGATCACTTCGAAATGATTTGTATGGGTAGCCGCTGACAACTTCTGTGTCTGATATTTTAGGAGAAAGCCATGTCTCCGTTATGAAGAGCAAATCAGGGTCGTATGTACTCAAAAAAAGATGGAGGTGATGTAACTTGTTTACGAGGCTACGCGAATTGAAAAGGTAACACTTTATGGCCGTGGATGGTATACCGTGTCCAATTAGGCGTTTCCCTAATCCCTGCGCATTGGGAGGTCTTCGGTCCGCCTTAATTCTTCTTTATTCTATTTTGCTTTATTGGGCTTTTATTCTATTTTGCTATCCCTACTCTAAATTCATTGCGTATTGATGGCGGCAAACGACTCAGAGAGGAGAACTGCTTTAAAACGGTTTAATGAAATAAATAAACTCCAAGTGTCTACGTGCGAACACCAGTAGATATACCATGTGAGCTTAGTATGCGAAAAACCAATATATAAAAAATATAGGTAATATACAAAGGTAATGTGAAAATAAAAACAATGTGGAATGTACTCCCCTCCACAAAGCAGTCGTAGACGTCGTATAGGTCGTACATTGTCCTTGGAGTTGTTCTACAACATGCACTCAATATTGGTGTAGCATAGGATGAAGCTACGTTAACATTGCTCATCTGGACTAGGATAGATCCTAGTTTGTCAATTAATGGTTGCTTGAAGTCTATTCTATGACACCAAAATTTGCTCTGCTCATCTCGCCTCATCTCATCGTGAAATTCATTCGAGACAGGGTGGCTGGAGCAAGACGCGTCTTTTAAACATTGTGATCCCCACTGGAATGCTGTGCCGCGCAGTTTCATTTTTAGCGCTTATTTCATTTTTGCCATGCGATGGCGATGTCCGTTCCTCCATGTGCTGCCGCTGGAAACTGCTCGCTCTGCGAGCAAACCAAACACGCACACTCGATTGCAGGCGGCAGGCCCTTGTGACAGGTCGGCCTACGAAAACCCATGTCACATCACATGTTGAATGTCAGCTCAGGTATTTCTAGATAGTGCTACAGCGTCCACGGAAGCCGACGCGCACTTGCAGAGCCCGGCGAGTGTGAGAAGTATGCGAGGGTCCCTGATGCGAGGACGACATGGGGGGGGGGAGCAACTGAGCTGGTCCGAAAGACCCGTAACGTAAGCAGGACCCTCGTGGCTACACTGAATGTGGGTACGTTGACGGGCCGCTCGCGAGTTGGTTGAAGCACTGGAGCGTAGAAGAGTTGATTTCTGTGCGGTGCAGGAGACGAGGTGGTCCTGCCGCAAGTCAAGGGACATAGGACGAGGCTTTAAGGCCGCTCTATGTGGAAGTCACGGGACCACCAGTGGAGTTGGAGTCATCGTTTCCGAACGATTTCGTTACTCGATTGTAAGCGTCGAACGCTATGACGATCGGTTGATGAAGATCGTTATCGCTTTTTAGGGGCGACTCTATCACTTCTGCTCTGCGTATGCTCCGCAGACCGGCTGCTCAGAACAAGCCAAGGATGAGTTTTGAAGCCTGATTGATGAGAAGACAGCAGACGTACTGTTGAAAGGTGTCATCATAGTCGTTGATGAACTTAATGGGCAAGTAGGTGCTGCGAAGGACGGGTATAGCTGTCATGGTGGTTTCGGATACAGGTCTCGTAACACCAATGGTGAGCGTATTCTTGATTATGCGGAATCCCATAACCTCGCCACGGTGAACACTGTCTTCCGAAAACGCGAATTTCACCTCATCTCATACTATAGTGGGGGACGAAAACTCAGACAGACTTTGTCCTTGTGAAAGATTGCGACCGAAGTCTTGTCACAGATCGTGTCACAGCATCGACCGCTGATCTGCACCCTAAAGAACGCCCCTCCAAGGCAGAAGCAGGTCAAGCGATGCGGTGCACCGAGAATAAAGTGGTGGCGAATGAAAGCGAAGGAAGCAGCTGTGATTTCCCGCGTACGGTTGCCGACAGTCACGACTGTCGAGGAAACTTGGAAGAAGGCGGTCGACACGACACGTCAAGTTGCGCAGTCTGAGCTTGGAATCGCGAAGCCTGGACGACGCAAGGCCGACAAGCAGGCATGATTATGGACAGACGACGTGAATTCAAAAGTTCGAGAGAAGAAGTCGCTCTACCGAGGACATTGAAGGTTTTTCCGCATCAATGATGAGCATGGCGTCCTCTTTGTTGTTGTAATGGATGCCATTACGCGAGATCTTCAGAAGCCTGTCCCATGGACATTGCTCTATGCTGATGACGTGATGCTTGCTTGCGAAGATAAAGATGATCTCGAGCGGCAGGTGCAAGCTTGGTGCGACCGCCTGGCGATGTTCGGACTCAAATTGAACGTCAAGAAGACCGAGTACCTAACGACTGACGTAAGCGAGTCCGGCTCCATTAAGATTAACGGTACTGAGCTTGCACGCACTTCGGTGTTTAAATACCTGGGATCAGCAATAGCGTCTGACGGCGGTCTGATGGTTGAAGTGAACTCACGCGTGAGTGCAGCTTGGTGTGCTCTGCGACAGGAAGATACCAGAGCACCTAAAGTCAAAGATCTACAGAGCAGTCATCCGGCCAGTAGCGATGTACGGCGCTGAGTGTTGGCCTGCGACTAAGGAAGTTGAAACGCGCCTCAGCGTCATGGAGACGAAGATGTTGCGCTGGACGGCTGGAGTCACGCGCCTGGACCGCATTCGAAACTATGCTATTCGGCAGAAGTTCGGTGTCGCGCCGATAGCGGACAAGATGCGCGAAGTTCGCTTACGATGGTACGGCCACGTTCTGCGTGGGAAGGAAGACAGCGTCCGCAAGATAGGCCTTGAGTTGGAAGTGTTAGGAAAGCGGCCTAGAGGACGCCCGAAGCAGCGTTGGTCCGATACGTTACACACGGACATGAAAGTAACTGGCGTCCACCCTGATCAAGCGCAGGACCGGGAAAGGTGGCGTCATGACACCAGAAGAGCGGACCCCGCGACGAAACGGGACAAACGCTGAAGAAGAAGAAGAAGAAGAAGAAGAAGAAGAAGAAGAAGAAGAAGAAGAAGAAGAAGAATGATGAGCATGGCCGTCTTCTCATGGATCTTAAAAGGCATTGAATCGATGGCGCAACTACTTCGAGGAAATCTCGACGGTAGAGTTTCCTCATCCAGCCATCCCTTTAACGGCTCCAACCCACGGCCCCGTTCAGAAGGGGAGATTGAAGCGGCTTGGAAGAAGGCAAAGCGACTGCGCCCGATGACGTGGCGGCTGATTTATGGAAGTCCAAGTATTGGTACCCTGCTGAGTGGTTGGCGAACTTTGAGCGAATTGTCGATGGACGAATTCGTGACATCGTCCAGCTTTCCTGCATTCAATGCGGCTTCATAGCTGGCTGCGACACCATTGATGCCCCCTTATAGAGAAGCATCGCGAGGAACAGAAGCCAGTGCATATAGCCTTCCTCGACTTGGAGAAGGCCTTTGACCGCGTACCGCGTGAAGTGATATGGTACCCCGCGACAACCTGGAGCTCCTGAAGAGCCCATGAAGTGGGTGCAAATTCTCTATTCTTGTCGAAAGAGTCGATTACAAGCTGCAGCAGGCACCTCGATGGAGTTTCCTTCCCTTCCCTGTCGGGTACACCAGGGTTCTGCGCTTTCCCCATTCCTCTTTGTTGTCGTGATGGACGCCATTACAATGAATTTTCAGGAGTCAGCCCCTGGAGGTTGCCTTAGGCTGATGACGTAATGCTCGCTTTCGAAGATAAAGGTGAACTTGAGCGAGAGGTCCAAGCTTGTTGTGATCGCTTGGGCTCAAACTGAAGAAGACAGATTACCAACCTACGAACGTGGACGACTTCAGCTCCATCAAGGTTGACACCGCGTTCCCACCAACTTTCGTTTTTAAGTATCTGTGATATAGTTGTGCTCTCGCAAAATTCTCGAATATTCGAATGGTTTCGAATACCCGCAATTTCCGAGCATTGGAATTTCGAATACATTCGAAAAACTCAATTTTTTGAACACTCGAATTCGAATACATTCGAAAAAGCGATTTTTTGAACACTCGAATTCGAATGCATTCGAAAAACGCGATTTTTTGAACATTCGAATTCGAATATTCAAATTCGAATAAAATCATTCGAATACCTACTCGAATAGGTGATTCGAGCACAACTATAATCTGTGATCAGCAGTGCTGTCTGATGGCAATTTAATGAGTAAGGTGAACTCACTCGCGACTGCAGCTTGGTCCAAGTGGCGCTTGTTGACTGATGTACACTGCGACAGGGATGCCAGTGCGCTTGAGGTCAAAAATCTATATAATTTTCGTCGGGCCGACAGTACGGTGCTGAGTGCAGGCCTGGGGCGAAGGAAAGAGAAGACCGCTTCAGCGTCATGGAGAAGAAGATGCGAGGGCTGTTCTCGAGGACTGAGTTACGCGTATGGACGGCATCCGCACTGTGGCATTCGAGGGCAGTTTGGTGTCGTGCCAAAAACTGACAAGATTCGCAAAGCTTCGCCTTTGCGTGGGTATGCCACCCGGTCTTTTCAAAGCTCAACCATAGGCGATTGCTGACGAACCTATAACTTTGACGACGGATCATCTAAGGTTACCATATATTGAGCTAACAATACGTCAGGGTAAGCAAGGGAATTAAGGCCGAGCACTGGGATTCGGAAGACGTGCCGAAGGCGTTATCCAGCATATGCAGGGATTTAGAAAAAGTGCAACTGACGTCGTCCAACGCGCATCGCGATTCAGAAGAGTATTGGAAGCAGTAAGGAGGACCAGCAAAGGGATATAGGCAAGAGGGGACCATTAAGGGGAGCAATAAGGGTGGACTAATGAAGGGCTATTACCAAGTGGGGGAGTAGTAAGGGGTAGTGAAGGGAGAGCAGCATTCTTTCTCATTATCGTCGAGTGATCTTCAGGCGCGGCCGGGAGGTGCAATTTCTCGTTGATTTTTGCGGAAATTCTTGCCGAAAATCGCACCCCCCGGCCGCGCATAAAGATCCCTTTTTCGAAAAAATGTAGGGGTGCAGAAGTGCCATAGGCGTTGCGACAACGTGGTGACATGTGAGGGGACCAGGCTCAAGCATGGGGTGCGAGAATCGCAGGGGGGGGGGTCGTATTTGAATCAAGGTGTGGAGGGGGGTCGTACTTCGACATGGTTCCGAAGGAAAAAAATTCTCGGAGGGATGGTTCTTTCGCAAGTATTGTAAGCAGAGGTCTGTAAATAATAATAAAATATTTATTAATATTCAATTAATAAAGTTTTAAAGCAATTAAATCGATTAAATGAAGATTTTTTAGGCTTGCAACGACATGGCAACACCATGAGCACCACTTCTTCTACGGAAAGAAGACGTCATTTCTATTTGAATGTGTCTAATAAAAATTTAAACAGTTGTTGTATTAGTTGTTCTATATGGATCTTACCAAAAGTTAACCTTCAATTTGTAGTAGGAAAAAAATCAGGCCTCTTCTAAGCAACCTTTCATCCCATCAGGTGGAGTGATTTTTCTGGAATTTTTCATGGAATTTTTCAAAAGCAAAATTTTTCTTGAACAAGGCTACCACTGGAGCTGAAACTAAAGTTTACAACAACACAGATTTTACTTACCTGTGCTCTTCCTTGCGATCAGGTGAGGTCATGCTCAATTTTTTCAGAAATAAAGATTTTTCTACCTGAACGGAAAGATCTCTAGAGCTGTCATGTATTTTAAAAAACGATAATTTTTATTTGAAATATGTTCTACGTGTGTAGAGGTGCAGAGATGCCATAGGCAACATCTGTGACCCGTCTTCAGAAACCCGACGCACATTATTGAGAGGAAACACTGGTCTCCCCCTTATTCCATCCCCCCTCTAGTGGTCCTCCTTTGCTGATCCCTTCTTCACTGCCCCCCCCCTCCTACTGGTCCCCCGTACTCGGAATCCCTATGCAAGTTGGACGCCTGCAGCAAGTCTTCTGAATCCCTGCGCACGTAGGACGACGTCTTCCGCACGCCTTCTGAATCTATACGTACGTTGGACGATATCGAGGGAGCATACTGGTGTCCTTCCCCTCCCCCCCCCCCCCTCTCTAGTGGTCCTCCTTAGCTGATCCCCTCTTCAAGGTGCCCCTCCTACTGGTCCCCCTTACTCGGAATCCCTACTCAACTGGACGTCCTCGGCATTTCTGCTGAATCCCTACGCTCCCCACTTGGTTCCCATTCATACTTTGACGCTTTGCCCGCTCAAAGTATCGTAAAATTTGACGATCCGCCATCAAGGATATAGTTCGCCAGCACAAAATTTTATTCATTATTTTTTCTCAAAAATAAAAATTTTATAAAATTATTTCACTCATTCGGAAGTCGAAGTAAAAAATCAAAAAAGTTATTCTAAGTTTTCCTTGAACAAAAATTATTCTAACCATCTTGAAGAGTTTTTAGTTTAACCTGTAGGAAGCTCGTCTCGATTAGGAAGACGTTCAATTTGATTTTAAAGTTCACAGGCAAGCTTGGAAGAGTGTCAAATTTGATTTGAAAAGTGTCCAATTCCACGTGAAAATGGTATGTATATAGTAAGCATGTCGTAGATGCGGGAAACTCACAACTGCCCTACCACAACTGCTGAAGGTAGTGCTGTTTCTCACAATAGATTGGACCGATTATCATCCGTTGCACGTGCTGCTTGATCAATGTGGTTGATAATCCCCAAGAATAATATTGCACTTTTTTCTTTATCTCCTTTATGATCTTAGCACATACAGAATTTCCGAGCTTGAAAGTAGAAATTTAGCAACGTTGTTATGTTTACGTGGTCTAAATCTTATGAAGAGCACTGTGTACTCTTGCTTGAAAAGAGAGGCTGTTCTCCGAAGATTTGTTTCGAAGTCCCTTATTCTTCAATAGTCATAAAATTTTCCTAAAATTGATTTACCAAGACTCAGCACTTTGTGGAATTGTAGGGCTCTTCAAGTGCTTCTCGAGGATAAACACAAGACAATGGCACTAAGAAATTCTTTCAGTTTGCTGATATTTGCTTATATACATTTTTGCGCGTGTAGCGCAGTCGGAGGAAGAGCGACTGTCGCGTGCACCCAATACCAGGTTCCAGGTTCGGATTTCCCGCCCAGGCCAACCAAGCCTTCCATCCCTCTGGGGTCGGTGAATTGGTACCAGACGTGTCTGGGAAGGATAAAGCGCTGACTTGTTCATCGGCTGGCCACCGCAAGTCATTGTATGGCCAAATACGTATTCATGTCGTCTCCACGACATCCCGTAGAAGTAGAATGCGCTGGCGCATCCCAGAAGGGATTGAGTAACGCCGTCCTTTATCCTTTATCCTTATACATTTTTTGCCAATTAGACCCTTCAAATTGAGAACTGCACGATCCTATATAATAGAAAGCGCACAAAATACCCTGTATAAGCGTAACTAATTTTATTAACAAATGAGCTGAAGCTTCCTTTGACCGTGGAGGAATCGTTCCGTCTTGTAAAACAGACAAAACCTAAGCACAATTCATCATATTTTATGCTAAAGGACATAGATCTAATCTAGTTGCACGCAGCAAACGCCCAAGATCTAGGTTCCCATATTTCTAGTGATCTAAGCTTTTCCATACACTAAAAGCGGTTGTTAAAAAGGAGATTTATCGTGCATGAAAACATGAATATGCATATTTATATAAAATATACATACACAATATATATAATATGAATATATACATATATACACGTACATATGTTTACCATTTCAACGTCAACGTTGGACCAATTCGAATCAAATCGGACACTTCTAAACAACAAAGCTTTTGAAAACAAGCTGAACATCTTCCAAATCAAAACGAGCTTCTTTCACATTAATCCTGAAACTCTTAAAAAGGTTAAAATAATTTTTTATTCAAGAGAAATTTTACTATGATTCTTCAGAACTGTTACATCACCTACCCAACATCTGAACACATTTTTTGAGTGCAAGGTTCGATCTTGTCTTTTGATGCACTAAGTGATGGTTGCCTTGCTGCGCTTTAAAGCAAGATTTAATTTATATTTTTTCTTAAAAAATAACGATTTTATAAAATTATTGCACACATTAGGGCAGGTGAACTAAAAAACGCCAAACAAAGTTAAACCAATATTTCCCTCAACAAAAAATTATTCTTACCATCTAGGAGAGTCTGTAGTTTAAACTGTAAGGAGATCGCTTCAGTTAGGAGGAAAGGGCGACATCGCCCAGTAGTTATATTGGATGCTGAGCACGAATATGGTATCCATTTTTGAAAATACGGACGACCACGGCAGGTTACTGCGGGTGTTCGTGAGAAAAGATGGCGGGTTCATGATCACTGGTGTCGCCCTTTCCTCGCCTACGGAAACTATTTAAGCTGCTGTTCACGAATGTGTCATTCCTTTTTCTAAATTATCTATTTTTCGGGCTCTACTTTCCTTCTCAAAGTAGAAGATTGGAAAGCAAGTCTGATCACATAGCTGAAGAAAGCGATTCTGTGTACTGACATTGATAGCCCTGATCACTCATGAAAATGCGGAACTACGAGATCACGCAAAAACGTTTATCAGATTTGTGATCAGACCTTCATCAGCCTGCATACGAGGATTGGGCGAAACTTGCTCTCGATCTCCGGAGTCTTGGGAATACAAATGACTACCTCTTCGATTAGCAGAGGGTGGTGGGGAAAATGGGCAGAAAAACTGTTGTTATCATACGGGTTAAAATAAGGGTATAAAGTCAGTATGGTACAATATAATGTTCAGGACACACTTTGCATCAACAAAACAGGAGTGAGCAAACCTAATAATGCACGACCCCAACCTCCGGATCCAGGCCCCGACATCTTTTTTGCAAGCCCGCACTGAAGTGACATGGTATTTTGCAACTTTCGATCTACCAAGATGTTCGCAAGAAATTTGAAAACCACTACTGTACTTCCAGACAATCCCCTCAACTCTCTATAGGTCGCTTTTAAGATCTCCACGGTGAGTTCGTTGACCTTCCTTATTAGAGCCACTGCGCTCATCCGCGCGAGTGGAGCAATTACCGCGCAATTCGCTGGTGTTGAAACCAGTCATCAATGCTCTTTTTTGCCATGGTGTTCGAGCGAAAACGGTGGTGCAATTCTAGTGGTTGCTGTTCCATACCGGCGGTCTCTTCCACGCAGCACATCTATTTTACTGCCACCCTTTTGTGATGTTGAGCAACTCCAAGTGCGGAAGTTTTAGTGGAGCAAGTGTGCTATCGCTATCAAGTAGTCAACATAGAAGTGTAATGCTTAGTCTAAGTTTAAAAACGCCCATTCTTGTGTACGAGGCAGCGGCCTCAAATTACATCAAATCATCAGATTAGACCGAGAGAGGCAGAAACCTGCTGAGTATTTCTGCAAACAGTATCATCGCAAGCGCATTCCGATCAACGGATCCTATATAAATACCGCTGCATGTGCTAAGCGGAACAGTGAAATCTCCCACTTCCCCCTTTGCACCGTTCTTCGTTGGACAGAAGCTTTCTCTAACAAGAGAATAGAGAATCCTATGCAGTACAATAACAACTATCTCCCTATTAGCGTGGTAACACCTCATGGATGAATTATCTCTGCTTCAAATCAGCGGTGTGTGTCTCCGTTAAAACGTTAGATTTCGAAGAAAGTATAGCTTATAGGTATTGTTCCAGTCAAAAATATGGGGGGACGACCGCTTTCTATAGCATCTTCACGACAGATGGACACTTCCAAATGTAACCTTTGAAACTTCTTGAACGTTCGAAACCAAACTGAACACCTTCCAAATAAACAAGTGCGCCTTCCAGATTAAATTGTGAAATAATTAAAAGTCGTTGCAGGACGTATTGTTACGATCAAAACCCTTGCACCAAGCGGGACTCGAACCCGCAACTTCTGCTTTCTGGGCAGCAATGTTGCGCTTTACAACACAGGTGCTGTTTAACAGCACAAAACATCCGCGAAATTTCCGACGTCTGTCAGCACCCACGCCCCGTGATATCGGGATGGACCGGCCGCTGATATCAGCATGGACCCGGATAAGCTGAAGATCTTACTAGAAACAATGCTTAACACATTTTATTAAGCCTGAAGCGGCTGATATAGAGGCTATATGTTGCTACAGGATTTTTGTTGCGATAGATATAGGAGAGGCTATTAATTTTTCTGATAATTTAGTAATTTAATTTGGAAGGCGCTCGTTTTTATGTGGAACTTACATGGCAGTTTGATTTCGAAAGCTTTCAAAATTCAAGTTTCAAAGGCTTCATTTGAAAGTGTCCATCTGTATATAAAACGGTCCCGCTGACATTTTTTGATTGAAACGATACTATACTTTTCGACGAAATTTAACGATTTAATGCAGAAGCACACTCGTGTTTCCAAATAAAGAACTTTTTCCCCTTGCTGCTGTACTCAGCTTCAGAATTCCCAACAGGTTAGACACTCAGCAGTGCAATTACCTCTGATTTTGCAGAATACGAGACACGTTGATTGGTGTTCAGATTTTTAAATCATGCAAAACTATTTGCTTATGTAAAGCGCGTGGACAACCTATACGAGCCTGCAGAATCCAAAAGCTGGTCTGAACGTTCTTGCAATGTTTGCAGAGCAAATAAGGGCCTGTGGGAAAAATCGAGGTTCACTCGAACATAATGGCTGCTCAGCGATAACGTATGAAAGACACAATGGTAATAAAAAATCGTTTCTGAGATGCCTCACCCATTCTAGAAGACGATCGAAAAGTCTTGATAGGGTTTCCATTGTTTTCTTCTTTAAATCATTCCGGATCTGACCTTGTTAACACGCCGGACGATGTGTAATTGAAAAAGAATTTATTCGGTCGATGCACCGAAAATGTCGACCTGTGGCTTGTTCAGTGGGTTAGTTCTTCGTGAGCAGAAAAGATTTTCGCCGTTGACCTTTGGTTGTTCTGTTAAGCGTTTTCTTTCCTTCTTATCAGAGGGGCAAACTCGCATGCGAGGAGGAGACGGAAGGCGACGGACGAGATAATCGGGTGCAGACGAAGCCGGCTCCTTCTCTTCTTCGAATGCACTGCCAGTACATATTGGTTCTATCCACTTTTCCGAATATTAGACACGTCGGAATGGGAATCGCAGGAACAGGAGTGGAGACCCACTGCCGAAACCGTTTTGGAGACCCTACGCCTTTCCTTCGCACACAGGGTGTCTCCAAAAAAAGTATGCACTGTTTGAAAATTGATAACTTTGCTCACAGTAAAACCACTGAAAAAGTTAATGGTTCCCATGAAAGCTTAAGAAAATGGAAATTTGAAGACATATGAGTGGTGTGGATTGCGCCAGGCACTCGTTTGAAATTTGGTGTTTTACACTCGATTGAATGCGTTTCGCTTCAATACTTGTAATAGTTTCTTTACAGAGTGGCCGTATCGACCGATTAGTGCTTCCTTTGAGGTTTAAAATTTAAAAACACACTAACGCTCGCAAAAAATGCAGAGTGTCCGAAAGAATTCACGTACTGTTTGAAAGGTTATAATATTGCTGCCGGTGAAGCTTTCGAAGATGTTTGAGACCTATATGAAAGCACCGGATATCGAGATTGCTGCTGCGTGAAATGTTCAAGATTGCGCCATGTTTCCGCCTGAAACTTTGCATTTCAGGCTCGATTGATTGTGCACAATCGAGTCGGAAACGCAAGCTTTCAGGTGGATGTATGGCGCAATCTTGACTATTTCCAAAAAATTTGCATCTTAAAAATCTCGTTACTTTGTACTTTCAGATGAGTCTTAAACATCTTTAAAGGCTTCACTAGCAGCAATGTTAGAACCTTTCAAACAGTACATGCATTTTTCGCAAGCATTAGTGTGCTTTTAAGTTTAAAACCTTTAAAGAAGCACAAATCAGTCGATACGGCTGCCTTGTAAAGAAATTATAACAAGGATTTAAGCGAAACACAGTCAATCGAGTGTAAAACGCAAAATTTCAGATGAGAGCCTGAAGCAGTCCACACCGCTCACACGTAATAAATTTTCCATTCTTTAAAGCTTTCATATGAGCCCTTAACTTCTTTAATACCATTACTGTAAGCAACATTATCCCTTCCAAACAGTGTGTACATTTTCTGAGACATTCTATTCTTTCCTGTGGCCGCAGTGGAGGGAGGTGCCGGCTGACTAGTGCATCCAACTCCAGGTTCTTGGTTTGCCACCCAGACCAACCAAGCCCTCCCATCCTCCGGGGTCGGCGAATTGGTTCCAGAATCGTTTGAGCAGCATAAAGCATTGACTTTGTCATCGACCGGCCAGAGCAAGTCATTCATGCATGGCAAGTACGCAATCAAGTTGTATCCACGTTGCCCCGAAAAGTGAAATGCGTCCCAAAGAAAAGAATTAACGCCGTAATTATTCCTCTATTCTATCCGGTATCTTGTATATTTTTAAGGATAGCCCCAAAAGCAATATACGACCAGCATTCTTCACTTGTGGAGCTGGCACGGAATTCTTGAAGTTCTCAATAACGCACACAATTCCAAACAAACTGTACGAGTACAAAAAACTTTCCGATCGGTATCTTCAGAACGCGCCTTATGGTTAGAAGCTTATCGTTTTCTGCTCTTCACTACTTCTGTTCTACACCGTGTTGTTTTCCCACACATACTCCATACATAATTTTTCCTACATGATCTTCCTGAATGGTTCTGTTAGTTGTACTACATAATGTTGATGATGCGCTTTCGTTTGCTGAGAGGGATCTGTATGCTCTTTGATCCTTCCAGAAAAGACATGGGACGATTCAGTGGTTGTGCAGTCATAGTCACGGGTGAGCATTTTCCGACAAAAGCCAATGTAATGGTTCCTTTATACCTATTGCGCAATGTATGGCTTTTTTGAGCAAAATAGAAGGAACGATAGTGCTTAAGGATCTTCAAGTGGAATTGGTCGCGCAACAGCTCTTCACTTCGCCAGAGAGGGCGCTATGGTAACGATATGTGGACGAAATGAGAAAACGCTAGCTGTTAGTATATCCTGTCAATCATTTGTCATAAATGGTAACTGAATCGCTGTCGAACATTGAGCTGCTCATCAGTAGCCGGATTTTTAGATCTTTTTAGGTGAACATAAAAGATTTCCTTGAATACCGAAGAACAAATAAGCAGAGGAGAATTTAATTCGACCAATTTTCTAATTCACTTTCGACTTTGCTTTCCTCAGGAGACCTAAAACATAGGAGCGCATGTATTCCTCGTATATACCAGTATATGCCATATTCACGACAAAATTGGCAGTTTTCAAATCGAATTGGACCCTTTTCAAATAAAACGGGACACACTTCTAGGCTAGCTGTAAGATTTTTGAAATCAGTGAAGCTCTTCCAAATCGATTTGAACTTCAAAAAAAGTTGAAGTTAAACTACAGACTCAGCGAAAGGATTACAATAATTTTTTCTTCAAGTAGAAATTAGTACACATTTATTTGAATTTTTTAGTTCATATTCCCGAATAAGTGTAATAATTTTGTATAAAGTTCATTTAAAAAATAAGAATATAAAGTTTGACTTGAAGCAAACAAAAATCTAGCACATAGCACGTTAAAAGTGCGCGTCATGCACTCGAAAAGTTTGTAGCGATTTTTATTTATTTGATAATGTTTCCACTTTAAACCATCAAAAGTAGGTATGGGTGTTCATTGCAGTTGCATTTTTTCAAGAGGTATCAAACTCTATGCGAGCAGAAATTCAGTTATCAATCAAATAAAAATCACGACGTCTTGGAAGAAAAAAATTCGCATTAAAAATGGCTGCCTTCCTGCACTTTAAAACAAGCCTCTACCCATTAGTGTTCCTTGAGAAATAAAAATTTTACAAAATTTTAAACAATGTATTCACTTGTTACGTGGATGAACTAAGACTACAAAGAAAGCTGCACCAAAATTTCCCGTGAAGAAAAGTTATTCTAACATTTTTGGAGAGTCTCTAATGTAATGTAGAAGAAGCTCATTTCAATTTGAAAAAAAAATGGAAAAAAGGTCCTGTGTTGAACGAAGAAACATTTTTTGTGGGAAAGTTTGACTGAGCAAAATGACTATGCAGAAAATATAATAGCTCCAGCATTTCAGGAGACGAAGTCGATGGTGTTAAAGGAAAACGGTGGCGATGAGAAAAGCATCCTTGTGATTCGTGGAGATGTTCGCGATGAAGAGGTCATGAAAGAGATTGTCGATGGAACCGTGCAAACGTTTGGTCGACTGGACGTTCTGGTAAGATGTCGGTCGTTCATATAGTTCGATTATTATGTTATATTAGGTTGGAAAAAAGTCTCTTCACACTTCGAAATTTTTTTTATCGTTCTCCTTGTAAACACACTAGCCATATTGATTGCTGATTTCCTAATCCTATCACACTTGTCTATCGTTCGCATACGGAAATAGGTCAAGACCCTTCTAGTATTTCATTATCTATCCATTCTTCCGTACTCAACGCCAGATCTACCTCAGGGCCATTTTTGGTACGTGATTCTTACGAATTCATTAAAGGATCTACTGCACCTCAGGCAGCAGACCAAATTAACCATATATGAATGGCTTGGGATCTACTACTCATCGCGCCTGTCATGAGTGGTTCGGAAAGTTTTCGAAGGGAGATTATTCACTCGAGGACAAAGCAAGGTCAGGAAGGCCAATGAATTGGACAACACTGAACCACTCCATCTTCTTCGTGCCGATAGTAGGCAGACGACACGCCAACTGGCAGAGAAGCTCGAAGTGTCTCATAGGATAGTGGAATCCATCTGAGGAATCTTGGCGTCGCATGGAAATTTGGAGCTCGGATTCCACATGCCCTGTCAGACACTCGGTAAGGTCAACGGCTCTCCATCGCTGCTTCTGTTCTGTCCAGATACGAAAGAAAATCGTTTCTGTCGCGGATTTTGAAAGGCGATAAGTCGTGGGTTCTGTATTCCAACTTCCGAAGAAAAAGGCAATGGGTACAAAAAAGAGAGAACCCTAATCCTGATCTCAAGCCCAATGTTCACGAAAGGAAGATTCTCTTGAGTGTTTGGTGCATATCAGAGGAGCGATTTACTGGAAAACTCTCAGAAGTAGAGAGACACTTCTGCTGCCGCATACAGTGGCCAACTCCACAAACTTGCCGCAGCTCTCCATGAAAAGGGGCCTGAGAAGTCAAAGGTAGTGATCAAGCATGACAATGCAAAGCGACATGTTGCAAGACTCACAGGAGAAAGAATAAAGGAGCTGGGCTGGGAGGTAACGCCACATACATCCTATAGCCCTGACCTCGCCCCTACCGACTACCACCTCTTTCATGCTCTCAAGCAAGAAATTGTGGAGAAATATTTTGAAACGGACGAAGACCTCAAAAATTGAATTCAGCGATGGTTCGACTTCAGAACTGCAGTCTTTTACGCGAGAGGAATTAGAAAATTACCCAGTCTTTGGAAAGTGTAATGGAACAAAATGGAGTTTATCTCAATTGATTTAACTTTATAGTTGTAAAGAAATAAATCTTTGAAAAGAAATGAAAAGACTTTTTTCCAACCTAATAGTATTAGGTTGCAAGATAGTTCTCCATGTTTTGTACTCGCTGGAAAGTAGACAACCTACTGATACAACTACGTGTGTTTCCGAAAAATCTCTAGCATTTTTGAACTTTCACAGCGCCTTTTTCAAAGCATGCGTACTACAGTCCTTCGCATATCCAAACATAATAACTTTGGTTAGAAGTGAAGTAAGGCAGAGGAAGAAGAGGCAAAGCGAGAACTACAGAGCGAGTTTTGCTAGGATTTAAAGAGTTTGAATAGAAAACAAGGGCCAGGCAAACCCACTTTAGGTGAGCATAACATTGAAAAAAGCAGATGTAAACGACGAACAACAGTCCTTAAACTAGATGGCTAAAGATGTTGGCTTTCAGCGTATCGGTATTGCTAACCACTTTATGAGACTGGAAATTGGGCAAAATGCACACCAGTTGGGTGCCAAATTGCCTCATTATGTTCAACAGTCGGCACGCTCAAACAGTGAACGTTCATCTCCCATAAGTCCAGCGGAAGTACTCCTTCTTCAATTTACAGCTTTATGAAGATAAATGACACCTTAAATTAGGTTAGTCGCTCTGATTGGTGCTCTAATTACAGCATTCTTCCCACTCTAGCAGTGCAGAAGACAATATTTGAGAACCTTATTAGGTTCCAACCTTGCAAAACCTCACGTGAGTAGTTTTACAGTATGAAGCCATCCAGACCCTCCCGAGGAAAAATGGATATGACCGATCGATATTTAATGCTTCCCCCCGCAGCGAAGGCCTCCCTTTGATAATATCGATCGGTATTGATTGCCTTTCCTCCGTCGACGATCATCTGAATCCCATGCACGTTAAAGACGGTCGTGGTGTGGTTCCATAGCTCTTAACGCTTTACTATACATATACAGGGTGCGTAAAAAGTATTGACGCACTAAACCTAAAGGTTAGAAATAGCAACACATCATAAAATTTGATAAGTTTATATACAAAATGTCGACAATAATCTAGCGAACAGATTGATGACTTCTACCTCTCGCTCGAGGAAGCCATAAGGTCCGTACCAGAAGGCGACTACCTCTCCATAGCAGGGGACATGAACGGGCATGTGGGGAGTGGCAGAAGAGGAGTGGAAAGGGTTCATGGAGGAAAAGGGATCGGCCTGGTAAACCCGGATGGAGAACGAATTCTGGATCTGGCTATCGCCCACGACCTGGCTGTCTGTAGCACCTTCTTCGCGAAGAGGGAGAGCCAGAAGGTGACCTATGCTAGCGGAGGAAGAAGAACTGAGGTCGACCACATCCTGGTTCGAAGGGCTGCCCTGAAAACAGTCCGGAATGTGAAGGTCATTCCGGGAGAAGACGTGGCATCACAGCACAGACCCTTGGTAGCCGACCTTAGCATACCTCTACCCACCAGGCCCAAAGTGAGGACGGAACCCAGGATCCGATGGTGGAGACTGCGGGGTTCAGAGCGGAACGAGCTACGAAGGGCAGTGCTCGAAGCAGGCCTTCCAGATCCAGCTGGTCCCGTGAATGAGACCTGGAGGAGGGTAGCCGAAACAATCCTGAGATGTGCCAGGGAAACCCTGGGAGAAACAAAGGGAGGAACCAGAGGGAATAAATCGGCATGGTTCTGGAACGAAGAGGTGCAGGCTGCGGTGAAGAGGAAGAAGGAGGCCTACAAGCTGTGGCAAAAGACGAGGGCACCCGAGCATCTCACAGCCTACAGGAAGCTGAAGAGGCTGGCAAAAACAGCTGTAGCGAAGGCAAAGAACGCGGAAATGGATGCCCTGTACGAGAAACTAGATGGGCCAGAGGGAGAGAAGTTCGCCATCCGCCTGGCCAAGGCGCGTCATAGAGCTAGCCTCGACATTCGAGTAGTGAAGACTGTGAAGAGTGCTGACGGTAGAGTGTTACGGAAGCCGGTCGAGGTCAGAGAGAGATGGGAGGAGTACTTCAAGGAACTCCTGAACGAGGAGTTCCCTCGTCGGGAGTCCGAGGAAGAACAGCCAACGGAAGGACCCATCACACCCTGGACGCAAGAAGAGGTTCGCAAGGCCATACGGAAGATGAAACTCGGAAAGGCAGCAGGGCCTGACGGTGTGCCAGTAGAGGCTTGGAAGGTGCTCGGGAACCTCGGAATCAACTGGCTGACGCAGTTCCTCAACAGAATCACGAAAGAAGGTAAGATGCCGGATGACTGGAGGAACAGCACCATAGTCCCCATCTTCAAGCAGAAGGGAGACGCTTCCGAATGCTCCAACTACCGAGGGATCAAACTGATCTCACACACGATGAAGATCTACGAACGACTGGTAGACTCAAGGCTGAGGGAGATGGTACCCATCTCCCAGGTGCAGTGGGGCTTCATGCCTGAGAGATCCACCACAGACGCCATCTTCATCGCTCGTCAGGTGATGGAGAAATATCGGGAGAAACGAAAACCCTACTACCTGGCATTCCTGGATCTGGAGAAGGCCTACGACAGGCTAGCTCGGACCGTAATCTGGAATTCCCTTCGAGGGAGGGGTGTTCCGGAACGTCTGATCACGGTCATAAGGGACATGTACGAGGGCTCGAAAGCGGCGATACGAACTCCACACGGGGTGACAAGGAAAGTGGACATCACAGTGGGGGTACACCAAGGGTCGGCTCTGAGCCCGTTCCTCTTCCTGCTGACGCTTGACTCTATAGTGAACCACCTTGAGAAAGACCCTCTCAGAACGATCCTCTACGCGGACGACATCGCCCTAGTAGCCGACAACCAGGAGGAGCTGGAGGAGAAGGTGCAGCTGTGGCAGAGAGCCCTTGCGGACAACGGCCTACGGCTGAACGTGAAGAAGACGAAGTTCATCAGCTCTGAGCAGTGCGCTGGATCGATCCTAGACTGCCAAGGGGAAACGATCGAGAAGGTGGAAGAATTCCGCTACCTCGGAAGTGACCTATCCGAGGAAGGAAGTGTGGACCAGGCGGTCAGGGGACGGATAAACGCAGCCTGGCTCAAGTGGAGGGAGTCCACAGGGATCCTCTGCGACCGTAGATGCTCCAGGACGCTCAAAGGCAAGCTCTATAGAACAGTTGTAAGACCTGCCCTCCTCTACGGCAGTGAGTGCTGGGCCCTGGGTAAGGCGCAGGAGCGGCAACTGCACGCGGCAGAGATGAGGATGCTGAGGTGGGCATGTGGATGGACCCGTCGGGACAGGGTGCGAAACGAGGATGTTAGGGCAGTGATGAAGACTGCCCCAATCCAGCTGAAGATGAGGGAGCAGCGCCTAAGGTGGTACGGACACGTCCTCAGAAGGCCAGAGAATCACCCCGTAAGGTTGGCCCTAGATTACGAGGCACCCGGAAAGCGTCCGAGAGGAGCGCCTAGGAAAAGATGGAAGGACGTCATCAAGAGAGATCTCGCCGAAGTCGGCGCCACGGCAGATGACGCCCTTGATAGGATGAGGTGGCGACAGATCACAAGAACAGCGGACCCTGCGACTGCGCGGGACTAAACGCTCAGGAGAAGAAGAAGAATCTAGCGAACAGATTAGGATTATCACTTGTATTTTATAGGGGCCTCTTTGCTGCGAATGCAGGGGCGAAGACGCCGAGGAAAAGCATCGACGGCGCCGCAAGTAGTCCACGTCGATTTCGTTCTATGCTTTGACCTTCAGTGACTTGATACTTGTGTGCATTCAACATGTAAAAGTGTTACATTCTCTTCAAGGACCTTCAAAGTGCTAATTCTGGAAGAGGGCTCGCTGCAAGGAAGGCGCATCCAGCCAGTATCATGTTTGTGCATTCATCACAAGCGCCTCTCGTTTTCGTGGATATAGGAGTGAAGATAAATCAGTAGAACTGTCTGTATTAATGTCCTGAAGAAGCAGCTGGTTTCTTGGCTCGAATCCCACTTTGAGAGTAAGCCATTTAACGTCCAGCAGGATTAGACTCCTCCGCAGAGTCGAGGATTGTCCAGGACCGGTGCCGCGCCAACTTGAAGGACTTCATTTCGTTAGAGGAATGACCTCTGTATAGACCGGATTCGCTGAATTACTCTAAATGGGAAGCCTTAGAGAACAAGGCTTGCAAAGCTTCCCACTAAAGTATGAAGTCAGTGAAGGACGATCTGGTCAAAGCATGGAACGAAATCGACATGGACTACTTGCGGCGCACCGCCGATGCCTTTCCTCGGCGTCTTCGCCCCTGCATTCGCAGCAAAGAAGCCCATATAAAATACAAGTGATGCTATTCTGTTCATTAGATCATTGTTGACATTTTCTGTTGTTATTTCTAACGTTTACGTTTAGTACGTCAATACTTTCTACGCACCCTGTACATAATATGGTATTTATATTTATTCATTATACACGATCAACGCATACAGAGAAAATACTGTAAAAAGAGCGAGTTCTTTTTGAAGATTTGTGGCGATCAGGTGGACGTCGAGAAAAGCGCTTGGACTACAAGTGTAAAAATTTTAAGAAATCCGCGCTTCCGTCTAGCATCGGTCGTTATACGCAGGGTGTCACATGTGTAGTATACTTGTGTCCTTCCAAAATTTGTTCGAATAAACGAATAATCAAATATATTCGGTTTTATGAAAAACCGAATATTCGAATAATGAGCATATTATAATTTTTGACCTTGTCGAATAATCGAATAATGAATATACTCGAATTTTGGGCCTCATCAAATGTTCGAATAATAAATATTTTCGAATTTTGCGCCACATTATTCGAATATTCGAAAATATTCATTATTCGAATAATCGAATAATGAATATATTCGAATTTTGGGCCTCATCGAATATTCGAATAATGAATATTTTCGAATTTTGGGCCTCATCGAATATTTGAATGATGATTATTCGAATATTCGTTCGAAATTATTGGATTCGGCCCGAAGTATATGACTGATGTATTTGAATTGAAATTGGGCACTGGGCTAAACGCCTTTTCTAATTTCTTCTGTAAGATAGTGTCTTCAATTTTCAAATCCAAACTCTTCTAATCTTAATGAATTCCGGCCGTAACGCATAACTGACATAGTGCCACAAAATTTATCAATAACGATTTCTTTGGTTGAAATTGTCAACATTCTGCGGCTTCTAATGACCCTCGTAAAGCAAATACAGAAATAAACGTAATCTAAAACGCGGTATGTCATTAAAAGCAAATATGGGCCTGCATAAACACAATTTCCAAAAATTACAAATACACTGAAAAGCTATAAATCATACTTGGCGACAAATCTACGCTTTCATTATGATTTCATGACGACGATTCCGATGACTTTTCTTCGTCAGAAGAAAGAACGCTTTCTTCATCGCTGGAGGAACTCCCACTTACGTCTCCGAACAAGCTAGCCATTTTGGGAGGAGCGCCATACCTTTTCGCCTCAGCTGGGCTCCATGCCTTGCTCACTCTAGAAAAATCGTCATTGAAATATTGCGTATGCATTATTCAAGAAGCCACTTTGGGAAGTCCACCAAAGCCGACCATCTTCTAGAAGGCCTCTCACTCTACCTGAAAATAATGAACTCACCTTCCAATCTCTTCATTTCCTTGTGCCTTGATCATCAAAAGGAGCCGGGCGTTTTCTCCCCTTAATCTTCCTCTTCTTTTGTTTCCGTAAATAATACCCTCAAGACTGAAAACGGGAAGATAGTTGTTTCTTCCTCATCACCTTACTATGTGCGTTAACCTGAGCAATCGTTCACAGTCGACCGACGAAGCGGGGGAGACCAAATATTCAGGAACCATCTTATAAATATTTGGAAATTTATGACGATGACTCCGCCACCACTTAAATGGATCCGAATCGAACTCAGGTCTGGCTCTTTTAAGCGCGATTGCATACTGCTGGATCTCAATCTGTAACAAAGCCTTTGAGTAGATGAATTTTTTTTTGGTGCCCTTTTTCCAAACATACTTCGAATTCATCGTCCTTAGTGTTGGATTTATCAAATCCAGATGTTTCGGTCTCCTTCAGCACATTCCAGACAGGCAGGTCCTTACAAGCACTTGGCGAAGGAGAACAATCGGACTTATCCATTGTTGAAGGCACTAAACTATTTCTTGAAGGCTTATATGACTACCACCACATTTTGTCCAACCTTTTGTTCTCTTCAGCCTCTCTACAGTCTCCCTCCATGCTTCCATCGAGAGCACGGTATCCAGAAAAGCGAAACGCGGGTCCATGAAGGACGCCACCCAGAGGGTCTCGTCCTTGAACCACTCATCAAAGTAATGTCTCAGTTTGGACAGCAACATATCACCGAACTGCTTCGCTTCTCGTTTGGCGCTCATACAGCTTCTAAAAGTTAAGCGATCTGATCTCACAGCAAGTGGAATGAATAAAAAACGGCTAACTTTTTTGTCGAAGCGATAAGAATTTTTCCTACTGCAATGTACATCGAAATGCACGAATTCTGGCGACATACCTGAAACTAGTACAAATTGCGTGGGCTTTTTGTGTTATTGTAGCTAATGAAAACAACAAAGCACAACCTGTTTCGTCACTGTATAGAAAGGTGCCAGAAAACACTGGATTGCTTCCAAGAACCTTAGTTCTTCTTTCTCAAACGGCGTCATACTGAGATGGTTGACGATGTTTTCAATGGCAGGCAGCTGTAATGCCAAAAGGATACAAAATCAATTAGTGTACCAAAGGAGGAAACCTACAGAGTTTAGCACGTCGCAGATCATGGTGTAAGTAGAACCCCATCTAGTCGGGCAATCCGAAGAAGGTAAAACATTCGGCAGGTTCGCCTCTTGTAAAAACCTACAAAAGATTTCTTTTTGAGTTACACTGGGCAAAAACTGACAATCTGGGGTACCTCTTGTACACAGCCTTCGCCTTTCCGCTACGATTCAATCTCGAAACTACTTTTTTAACTTTCTGCACTGCCTTCTTGGCACATTCCAACTCCATAGCAGCTTTTGCCGCCAAATTAATTACATGCGCACAGCACTGAACACTGAAAAGGACGAACTCGTTTATTAAAAGCAAGGACTAAACCCACATTAACTCACTATTTGACGTTGAGATTTGAGGCAGCGGATTTCATTACAGTAGCTCCATCGGCTACGAAAAACTTCACGCTCGATACGTCAATATCAAGACGACGGAAACATTCACGTATTTTTTCTTCTATCTGCACTGTGGTGTGGCTAAACAGGAAAACCTCAACATAAAGTTAGCTAGTCGACTCTTACTCCTCACCTTTCCTCTTCCAGTGAGATACAGTCAAGCAATAGGTTGCTCCTTTCGGCAAAAGCTTCGTTCGCAACATGGGCCGTAATCGCTAACATCGAGCAGTTGGCATTAACGGAAGTCCAGGTGTCAAGGGTTATAGCAATTTTATATTCACTCTTTAAAATTATTGCTTTCGCTTTATGGTCGTGAGCTTCCACTTCAGCTTTCATTACGGACAAAAGTTTTTTCCTCGCAGGAGGAGAATAAGCTGGATTTAAGGAAACCATCAAGTCTCTGAACGACTGAAGCGAAACGACATCCAACGGGAGTGACCCGTTTGCAATGAACCTTGCAACCTTCTTGTCTAGCGTTTCTTTCCTAGATTTGCTCAATTTTCTTCTGATTAGGTAGTCCAGCGAGTGCTGGCTTCCACTCGGATCATTGCTCTTTGAGCGAGTTGACGCTTTCGCAGCGTTTAGTTGATCGTTGTGGTTTTCTCTCAAGTGAGAAAGCAGGTTAGTCGTTGTTTTCGATTTGCGAACTTTCAATGTTCTGGAGCAGATCGAACACACGGCATTTTCTTCGCCTTTTTCACTTTTGTATTTTTTGAAAAAAGTCCAAACAAGGCTCATCCCGTCGTAGATGCAGGGCCACCTGAAATGTTTGTCATGCTTATTTGGAATTCGGGTCTTTGAGTTCATTCAATATCGGCGTAAACAAAGGCGATTGACTTAGTGGTTGGTTAATTCTTCTTCGAGACCTTTTGTATCTCAAGATGTTCTTATTACGGTCTGAGAAACGGGAATTGGTCATCTCAAGAGAGAATCGAGTAAATAAAGTGAAGAATTTAGAGAAACACAGTTTTTGGAAACTAAGTTCTATGGGGATGAAAAGAGCAAGAAAGGAAGTAATATGAATAGTGTAATGGCAGAGCCGGGACTAGGAACTATACTAGGGATACCAAGGGCTTAAGACTGTCCAGTTAGCCTTTGGAGTGCGCAATGAAGAATGCATATAGAATCGAGCCTATCAATCAAGTGGGTCGACCGCTTGCTAAAGCACACGCGGTCGTGTTCGAAGCGCACTGACGCTGCACTGGCGGCTTCTTAGTGGCTCCATCGTAATAATGATTTCTCATCCTCAATTGTAGCTACCATCAATGTCTTGGTTTCCGCAGTATGAGCATCTTTCATGGTTTCCGCAGGATGAGCATCTTAACTACGTCTAGTGGGGAAAGTTAGAAAGGATCACGAAGGGAGGCTGCTATTCTAGATGAGGCTTAAAAATTGCGGTGAGCATTTGCGATGGAATTTTTACACGATGTAGGCACCTCGTGTTATTAGTAGAAAACCATAGTTAATTTTTCGGAATGTCCTTCTATGGTCGGAAAAAGGCGTGTGAAAGCGTGAGCTCAAAGTTCATTACGCCCTGCTTCACCCACCGAATCTGGTCGGCTGGCGCAGTGGACAGTGTATTCGCGTGGTCGTGGGTTCGATTCTCGCCTACGCTGGCGTTTTTGCATTTTGCGATTTATCGTCAGTGAGACCCTTCACCCCATTCACATTTTGGACAAAACTTGGGAACGAACGTCATTTACGTTTATTGAGCTCTGAGAATTGCTGATTTCCAGATTAAGCAAGTCGAAAACTGATGCCAAATTCGTGATCAGCACCCGAAATAACCCCCACGCACAACGTTTGGCCGGGGGCATACTTCCATCGCCGCGACGCCATCGCGGCGCTCAGTTCATGGCCATTCCGCCGCACGCGGCCGAATAGTCAAAGAAAACCTCGCCGCGGCCGCCGCAACAGTGGCGGTCGGCATGCGCGATGGCTTCCCGCGCCCATCGCGGGCATGGCATACTTTTTCGCGCCGCGCGCGGTGTTTAGCGTTGATCCTGGACGGATCGCCGTCGCGCTCCCTTGCAGAGCGATGGGCGATGCGACGAGCACAGAGAAATTCAAATTCTTTCGCGTCGCTCTGCAAAACTCATCGCCGCGATTCAATCGCGGCGACGGGAAGTATGCACGAGGCCTTTGAGCGAAATTAGTGCTTTTGACCTCACCACCCTCACTTACTTACACCTAAATCCAGAAACCGGTATCAGATTCGTGATCAGCACTCCAAATAAGACACGTTGTACATCGCATGGACCACCCTTGGTACTTTCGAACAGTCAAGCTGTTTTAAAATGAAAAGGTGTTGTAGATAACAAATTCTATTATACTCTTTACATGGTTGGAATCAAAAACCTAGTAACTAACTGCGTTTTTGATAGCTAATTATGTACCAATTTTCACCTTTTCAACAATGATAGAAGAATGCAAAAACATGTAAGCGAAATATGCTGCTCATGAGCTGAACAACTACGCTACTCTCTATCATACGTTCAAAAAATGACGTTATAGCACCGATATTTTTTCTGTGTAGCTCTCCACCCTTTAACGTATCCAATTGGTTACCACCTTGAATGGCTTCGCACCTCAATGACCTCCCTTTTCTGACAAGGATGACCAAGGTGCAAAGTCGGCTCTAGGCCCAGGCTCGAGTGAGGGTGGTGATGTCAGAAGCACAGAAGCACCAATATCGCCCAAATTTGTGGGTGGGGGTTATTTGGGGTGCTGACCGATCACGAGTCTGGCATCAGTTTTTGACTTGTTTGACATGGAAATAAAAAATTCCCACCTTTCCACACTTTCAAAGAGCTTGATGAACGTAAATGACGTTCGTTGCCATGTTTTTGTCCAAAACTGTATTGGAAATGGGGACAATGGGTCTCACTGACGATAAAATGCAAAAATGTCAGCATGTGGAGGGAGGAATCGAACCCACGACCACATTCCTGTGAAGTGAGAACACCATCCACTGCGCAAACCGACCATACTCAGTGAGGGGCAGCAGGGCGTGATGAACTTCGCATTCACCACAAAAGAGCATTCCGAAAAACTGACCATGGTTTTGGACTCCCCACACTGGACCGTACATCCTGTAAAAATTGCATCGCAAAAGCTCACCGCAATTTTGGAGGCTCTCCTTGTCAGAATAGATTGAGCACACCAACTATTAATCCACGCGTAATGGTTCGCTAATATAGTGACGCCATGTTGAAAAAATCTATAAAAAGTTCGAAAATCTGATCAATTCCGATTGATAGCGATTGAAACTTCAAAGTCGAACTTCATATACTTGTTCAGCGACCTCGAAAACCCTCAGGGCTGATGTTTCGGACCGCATGAATGGCATGCACAAAAATCGAAATTTTGATCAATATCGATTGATGGCGATCGAAGCTTCAAAAGCAAACTTTAGACTCGTGTTCAGCGACCTCGGATACCCGCAGAGCTGAAGTTTCGGGCCACTGTCGATCACCATCAATCGTTGAGTATACAAGAATCCAAACTACGAAAAGCACTGCCGAATTACAGTAATCAAACGGCCTAAACAGGCATTTCTCACTTCTGTGAGTAATCCTATCGAAGTTGGAGCTTGCAGTCTACCGTGAAGTAACGCTAAATCTCGAGTCAAAAGACGCGAACAATGCCTTTGGTTTTCCAAAAGAAAACGAAATTTTTGAAAAATGCTTCGGTGAAGAAATTCTGCTGTCAGGCAGTATTAAGGGATTAACAAAAGGCTGAGACCTAGTGTATGTCCCGTTGGCAGTTTTAACACTCATTAAGCCACTGAATTTCTGAACCACGGTTTTGTAACAGCAGTTGCCAAGTGCACACCGTAGCAATTCCCATGTTTTAAGGCGTCTCGTGAATGCACAGCACGCCGCGCGCCAGCTTTGGGTTGCGGTAAGTCGGCAGTGGTTTTCCGTAGCTTAGATTCTTGTGCTGAGTATCGCCAATACGTCGTGTCCCACTCCAGGGGCCGGATTCATCAACACTAACCCGTGGGAATAGGTGCTAGAGATACCCACGATGAAGCCTGCGTCTCTGACTCTTGCCTTATATCCACCTGACTATTATCTTATCTCTACTCCTTATATCCGGCATACCCACTCCTTATATTCGGCATCCGGTTTAATTGTTGATGAATCCGGCCCCAGTTGTGACGGACGGAAACACACGCATAGAGTAAGGGTAAAGTAAAGAGAACTCCATTACATTGCACCAATGCAATTACACGGCCTGTCGTAAATTTGCATGTGGCTGGTGCAGTTTGCTGTCTGCGCCCTCCTAGCTTAGAGATTGAGCGTCGGCGTCCCGTTCGATCGATGTCTTGTGCTCCCGCGATATTGCCGCCGGCAAGCGCGTCGTGGTGCAGTGGAGGTGGCGTCGCTTCTGCGAGGGAGGTCGGGGGTTCGGTTCTCGTGAGTGGTGGTTCACTTGCATTTCAACCGGGTACTTGAGATTTGAGAAGCTTTGGCGTGTGAGCAAATTTGAGGCGCTTTTTTGAGCATTATTCCAGCCGTTAGCGCTTCGCCGCTCGAGCAGCGCAGAATCCGGCCGGGACTCCCTGGGAGACGAAAGCAGTTTCCGCACGAGCAGCTTGGATGGCACACACCCTGGAGCCCCTTCCCTAGCCGAATTATGGAGACAAGTGATGTGTGAAGCTCCGTTTTCACTTCTCTAGGCTCACTTCCAACTGAAAACCACTTAAGTCAAATTCTGGACACAAGTGATGTATGATGCTTCGTTTCCATTCATTCATGTAGGTACAGTTCGAAACCAAAACCCTCTTAGGAAGTCGAATTCTGGACACAAGTGATGTGTGTGGCTCCGTTCCCATTCCTCTAGACTCAATTGAAACAAAAATCCACCTAGGAAGTCGAATTCTGAACACAAGTGATGTGTTTGGCTCCATTTCCATTCCTCTAGGCTCATTTCGTAACCAACTGGACAAGTGAGTGATGAGGCGTGAGGGAAAAAGAGACGACGATGTGTGTGCAAACGCACTGTACCACACACCCAAATTCACGACAGGCCGTGTAATTGCATTGCTACAATGTAATGGAATTCAAGTAAAGAGGTTGGCGCATCCCAGGAAAGGGTCTGTTCATACTGCAGCGACGGGAGGGACCAGATCGACTCGCGCGCAGCGACAAGAGTGACGGGAGCACCGAAAAGTACGAACAGACGTCTGTTGCGATGGACGTGTTGTGGTGTACGCAATTGCACCATAGCAGCTGTTTCTTGTCAGTCAGGGGCCGTATGTTATTCTCTCCCCCACCGTTCCCGGCCGGGTATGAGGCGGTCTCCGCCCATATCTCCGGTATGCACATCATGCGCCATCGATTTTCCCGCCGTCCCCGTCCCCGAGTCGGGCGAGAATAGCATACGGCCCCTGTTAATCAGTCAAGACGGACACTATTAATCAGTGATAGTATCTACATCATCAATCTTCCACTCAAAGGAAGTATAACAGCATGCCTTACCTTGATCTGAAGACTGACAATAGGAATCGATTAATTCCAACATTAGTGCCCTAGGGTATAATTACGTACTCCATGCTCCGTATGCGCTGCGGTTACTTCCCGTCGTATGAACAGGCGAGCGCGGCGATGAGAGCGACAGCGACAGCGCTCGATTGAGATTACATTTTGCGGGCAATCACTCTTTTTAATCAATTTGCCTGTTCTGCGCGGGCGACGAGTCACTCATGTCGCCAAGTATGAAAAGTCCCAAAGGGTGTCGAGCGCACACTAAAAACAGTTAGACACATACAAGTGCCTTCACACCAGGTGTACAACCACATAGTAGGGGTGACCCATAGCCCGGCCCTATTTGCGCCTACTTACACTCTAGAATCAGCAAGAATCGGTAGCACAGGAACAAACAAAAAAAGCATAATGGAACACAACCGACCCATGATCGATGATGCCCTCTCAGCTTAGAGACCGTACGTAGAAAATTTCGGGCGCCCTCTTAGCTCCTCACGCTTTATCACTTGTCGAGTTAGGAAGTGACCCTAAATGAATTGAAGTAACACACATTATCTCCAGAATTCGACTTGCTAGGTGGATCAAGCTGATACTCGAAACAATCATCTAGGGCCACTTCCTAACCAAAAACCGCCCAGCAAGTCCAATTCTTGAGACAAATGATGTGCGATACTTCATTTTTTCATCCAGGCTCACTTCCTAAGTGACTCGAAAGTGGTGAAGCGTGAGAAGCCCACTATACACCGAATCACGTCGCTTGACGGTCCAGTAGAAACGAAACTTCGGAGGGTGACCCTTTCACCCACAGGCACTAAGAGACATTCATGTTTATTCGTTTCGTGGACGACCACGAAACGAATAAACGAATGGGCACGAAAAAACTAAAAAGTAAAAACGATGACGGACGCATACTCGGCAAGGATCAAGCACGAAATGCGGCTTCGCACACGCTTGCGATGGACAACTCGTCCGCGGCCGCCCTTCAAAATGGAGCGCATGGACACCGAAATGACAGCTTCAACAATAAGAAAGCTGCATCAATATGTTAATATGTATATGATGTTTATGTTACGAACCCGCACGAGAAAAAACAACAATTACACGAGGAAAAACGAAGTTTCTCGTCGTTAAGCTGAGAAATAAGGTCTCCTACAAGTGAATCACAGAAAATGACTTTGAGAAGGATGAATGATGCTGTGGCAATCTGGGGTGAGATCGCAGCCAGTCTATACCCTTCCGACTGGGAAGATGAATGTCAAATACTCCGCCCATGAGACACCCTTCGAACGGTACGACTGGAAGATGGTCTCCAGACGCATATTATTATATTAACCACAAGATCGCTTCTATGGCACTCAGCGTGACATACTTCCGAATGGTATTGGCGGCTGGTGAATGCGGTCGAAGGAAGCCTCAACCAAAGAACAGATTGGCTCGTAAGCCACACCAACGGAAGACCAAACAAACCGACCATGAAGTACTTTGAGAGAAGTCGACCTTGGTCACATCGTTCATCTTTCTCAAGTCCATTGGTTGCTCCTCAAGCTTTGATAATTAAGCATGTTTTCAATTTCGAATAATTTCATGGCTCCATATGAAATGTGTATACCAAACGATAGAGCTCGAACTGCTGAGCTCAAATATATCCTTGGTTTTCCATATGCTTGACTTTAGGCGAGTTATATCCCGAAGGCGCAAAAACTGTCTCCCAGTAGTCTATCTCGGAAGCGTCGAATATATTCGAATAATTTAATAATAATAATTTATTCGAATATTCGTTTAAAATTATTCGATTCGGTCCGAAGTATGTGTAGTCTGGTTGCTCCTAGGATACATTCTGAGGCCATGCTTCCAGCGGTAGTCCCTCCGAGCTTTGATGACGTCAAAGGGAGCCGACTGTCCAGCGGTAGTCGCGAAACGCTTCCGTTATGTCATCGGGACATGTGTGACACGACTGCAGCTCTTGCGCAGGAGTCTAGACTTCTGCCGACTATCTGGCGTCATCCGTCGGTTCTCCTCCGCAATTTTTCGCAAAAATGGGGCGGATCGTTTAGCGGTTGTCTCCCCCGCTTTCAGAATAGATAGAACGCATGCTGAATACTTTTTTCAGTTGAGTGTAAAGCCCTTGAATGGAAACGATCTAAAGCGTCTTGCCTGACGATCTGTCTGCACACTTTTCAAGTTAAAGTTGAAAGAAGCCTTGATCAGAGATCGCCGTCATGCCATACTTACAATTTTCACATCTAAATGAATACTTTTCAAGCCAAACTGGGCACCCTTATAAGTAAGTTTAACGATTTTGAAATCAAACTGAACATCCACGAAATCAAAACGAGGATCTCCTTAATTAAACTATAGTAGCAGCTCTCCAAAAAAGAACAGTTTATTTTGTCAAAGGAAAATCGTTAACCTTTTTTGAAAATTTTAAGATTTACATTACGTGAAGCTGCTTAACATTTTTTAAATACGATTTTTGAGAAAGTATTTTCGTTTGAAATTTACTCAAAAGGGCAGGGAGGTGTTAAAGGAAGAGATTTCCATTTCCAGGACGTCGCGATTTTTATTTAACTGATACTGCAGGGCTGATCACTTGCAGCACCAAAGTCAATATGCATTTTTTACAGTTGCCTTTGCTGTATTTTTTCGGAGTTCCGGAAACCTTTCGACAGTATTTATGCACCGTGAATCGCTATGATCTATTCCTTGGATCTACAGTATGCGTCAGCCTTTACTGGAAGTCTTCAAAAAGTCGCGCATGAACTCCTGCTTCCTCACAACGAATGCAAAGATACACGACGTTTTTCGAAGTTGTTACTGGAGTGAGACAAGAATGTGTTTTGTGCCCTCTTCTGTTTAGTATTGCTCTGGACTTCACTATAAGGAAATCTATGAGAGGCGATGAAATGGGCATCAAGCGAAGCAGGAGATATCGCTTGACAGACCTCGACTTTGCAGACGACGTGGCTATCATATTAGAAAAGAACGATTAACTGCAATAGGCGGCCACAAACCTTGCGAACGAAGCAGATATGAACGTAGATGTCAGCATCGAGGGATCACATCTTGAAACTTTTTAGGAGTTCAAATATCTGGGAGTACCGTATCATGCGATGGGAATGTGGAGTCAGAAATACTGGTGAGGATTGCTAAAGCTGCATCTTCATTTCGGAAGCATAGAGCGATTTGGAGCTTATCATCCATCGTGCTGAATATCTTGCTGCGGCTACACCACTCACAGTTGTCAGTTGTTGCCCCTATTGTTGCCTACGCCAGTGAAACATGGACGATGTCTGTGATGTGCACCAAAAAGCTGAACGCCATCCATCAGATATGCCTTCGACGGGTATTGAGAGTACGACACACAGGCCTTGTGACTAACACAGAAGTCGTAAAGGAGCGGGTCAAATAGTCTCTCTACATTAATCGCACAAAGACGTCTACGCCTCGCAGGACAGGTTCCCCGGATGCCCGAGCACCAATCGAGTAGCATTATGGTGGATTCCTGAAGGCAGTAGCAGATGTGGTCGTTCACCAAACACATGGAGGCGAACATTTGAAGAGGACCTTCAACTATTAAACATTCCCAGAAACAAAGGTGAACAGTTGCCACAAGGAAGGCATCAGAAGTCTTGTCGCCCAATATACTCAACAGCATGGGACGAATAAGTCAAACCTAAGCCTGAAAAGTAAGCAAGCCTTTGCTGTAGCGTTGAAAGATGTATAACTTCAAGCAGATAGTATTTTCCCCATCAGTCGAGGGTAACTTGCGAAGTTCTGAAGGAGTGCATGGCGCGATTTCTTCCTTTAACGCATTAAAAACTGCTGTCTTTCCGTTTTCTATACGAAGTTTTAATATAAAAATTTTCTTTGAAAAAGAGAAAAATTGTAAATATTCATACAGTGTGTTACCATATTGACGCAGGTGAATTAAAACATTCTGAAGAAGTCACTCTAATTTTTCATTCTACAACTAAATTATTCTAACCGTTTTGATGAGTCTCTGTTTTAATGAAAGCTCGTTTGACTAGGAAGATGTTGAGTTTGATTTCAAAAGCGTCGAGCTTGCTAGAAATGTATGCATTCTGCTTAGAAGAGATTTAATTTGATCCGAAAATGGCGTCCAGATTGACTTGAAAGGTGTTCAATTTAATGGAAAATGGTGTATTCTCCACACGTAGTCTTAAAGTTTAGCATTATTGTCGAACATACGTCTCCGGAAGGGAAACTTTTGCTTGCGAATCGACATGTTGTCGAATTCGTCTCACTTTGTTTCATACGCCATTATTTTTTAGATTTTTAAGAAAATCCTATCATTTGTTCGCAAAGGTGTGCCGCAGTGTTGTTTAGATCGGATGAAAAGAGGATTTCTTTAATATTTGTCGAAAACTGACAAAGATTTCATTACAACCCAGTAAGAGGTGTTGTACATATTTTCATTGAAAGTTAGTAAAAGTTAGCAAAGCCAAAGTGATGCTTGAGAATGCTGTTTATACTCGCCTTTAGAAACATCGGTCCTTCGTTGATAAATCTGGTGCAATTCACTTTGCAGCCATAGTTCTCATGTCAAACTCGAGCGGAACGTCATCGCAAAGTTTTCTCAGAAACTTTAAAAGGGTGGGGCGCTTCAAATGTCTTCAAGAATTTTACCCAGTTTACGATAAACCTCATTAGCGTTCACGTTCGATTCGCGAAGGAGCTCTTATTATTAGAGGTCATTATGGACTGGAAAAAAATGCGCTTGTGCATGCTGGTATACCATCGCCCTACATTCGACTTTTCGACGAATGCTTCTCGAACATATCGACTACCATCCAGTTGTTCGATCGAAAGCTTAAAATTCCCATCTCTACCAGGACGGCAGAAGTCGAGGGAATGCTGAATGAGCTCAATGTGGCAGGTATGAAGATTGGATTGGACATGAATATGTCCAAAACGCAGTTTATGGTCAACCAGTGGTGTGACACGGGACTCGTAAGGCTAAATGGAGTCGCTCTACAGTAGCTCGACTCCTATGTCTATCTGAGAAGAGAGCTGAACATGGATAACGACCTCGTTCTTGAAATTGCCCGAAGGAGACGCGCAGCATGGGCAGCCTTCAGTTCGATTCGCGAAGTCACCGATCAGGTCAAGGATCCCGGCCTCAGGACCGCGTTATTCAACGCCTCTGTACTGCCTGCGATGTGTTACGCGACGGAAACCTGGCCCGACAACAAGTCCATCGCCAGAGCGATGCAAACTACACATCGTGCACTGGAGAGATGTCTTCTAAGGACAAGCCTTCGTCAGCAATGGCAAGAAGGCCTACGAAGCTCGGAGCTACGGGAGAAGTCGCAATTAGCAGACCCGCTGCAGTACATGAAGAAGTCCAAATATCGCTGGGCCGGGCACCTGCTTCGACGAAAGGAGTCTTCGTGTTACAGAATTGCTCCCGAGAGACCATAAGAGACCACTGGGACCACCGCCAACGCGATGGGCAGACTCATTCTCAAGATCTTGCAGAGAGCGGAGTCTGCCTCACGGATGCAAGCAGCCAGAGATCGAGCGGTCTGGAAGAGTTGCGGTCCCCGCTGAGAAGACCTCCAGCCGACAAAAGGACCATCAAATTATCAAAGTAAAGTAAGTAAGGACTGGAATTGTTCGAGTCGGCAGTCTTTTTTTAACCATGAACTAAATCCGCAGATTCTGCGCTTACAATTGCTTCCGTTCATAAGGAGCAATAATTAAGAGCTTATTTTTGAAGCAATTTTTCGAAATTGTTAAAACAAACATTGTTAAAAACAAAATCACCTGATGGCCAAACATTTGTGGCGGACGTTTTTCTGATACAAAAAAAATTCGTTAAACTTTTCTTAAGGTGAACAACGCTGGCGGCACAAGCGGCGGTATAGCGGTGGGGAATTCAGAGATCGAAGGCGACCTCAGCGTTTTCGAGTATGCCATAAATCTGAATACAAGGAGGTAAGAGATCTCGTTTTTTGGCTATGTAATAACTGTTCTGCACATACATATACTAGGCACATACCGTCAATTCGAGCAAGGTATTGCCCGAATAAACCGTCCTTTCACCTCATAACATCTAATAAAAATTTTCGAAAACTCCTGAACTGAACCCTAATACGGTTGTATTGTTAGTTCTTTGGGCGCGCGTGCACCCGATACCAGGTTCCTGGTTTGGATTCCCCGCCCAGGCCAACCAAGCCTTCCATCCCTCCGGGGTCGGTGAATTGGTACCAGACTTGTCTGGGAAGGATAAAGCGCTGACTTGTTCATCGGCTGGCCACCGCAAGTCATTGTATGGCCAAATACGCATTCATGTCGCCTCCACGACATCCCGAAGAAGTAGAATGCGCTGGCGCATCCCAGATAGGATTTAATAACGCCGTCCTTTATCCTTTTATTTATTGTTACTTCGAGATCGGTGACGTGATGTGGTTGGGAGACGATACGACGGGGGCAGGGTCACCGATCTCGAAGTAAGGCTGCTAGTTGAGAAGGAGGCTCCGGGCACCCCTCCCTTTCAACCGACTAGAATCACATACCAAAAATGTGTAAACTTTTTCCTTAAGCGTTTTGCGGCTTTGTCAACTTGCCTTCCCACACCTTATCGAGACTAAAGGCGAGGTCGTGAATGTGAGCAGCATCGCCGGATTGCAGAACGGGGCCGTGAGTGATCACTTGAAGAACACTCTGGGTGTGCATCGTGTTTTCTACATGGTTCCGTTCCAGTCGCAGCCATTCCCGTTCTACAGCGTTTCCAAAGCAGCACAGGACCAACTGACACGGAATCTGGCCGTCCACTATATTCGCAAAGGAGTTCGAGTGAACAGCGTCAAGTGGGTTGCTAATATTCTTGTCATCTTAGCTAGTTTAGCTGATGCAGATTTGGCCATCTATTTCACTGAATCCATCTTTAGTTAAAGTTTACTTTGTGGCACTGGCATGGACACACTACCTTGTAGAATAACATGGTTGCGCCTACGAAACCTTCAGGAATATGGCAGTAAATGATCTCCAAGTACCTTCTGGTTATTGACACTGCTCACTCTTAACGAGAAGCGCTCCAACAAATCATATCGTATCCAGAAAAATTATCCCGGTCCATGAGGTTCACTGCTGAAGTAGCGGTCACTTTCCTCTCTTTCGGAATATTGTTGTTCTATCCGTTGAAGCAGTTAACAATAAAAATTCACGGACAAAATGGGCAGAATTGCACCTTCATGTGAATCTGATGTGTTTTTAGTAGTTTTATGCTGGCTCTGCACAGCAGCTTCATTTCATAGGATCGTTTTTTCTTCTTTTTTAGCTTTCCTACTAATACAGGCATACACATATACGTATTCCATTTTACTTCAGATACTTTTGACAACAAAATGGACACTTTCCAAAGCAATCTGGACATTTTCTAGATTAAAGTACGAGCGCATCACCTAGCCAACATAACACATTTTTATTTGGCTGACGTTTCGGATTTATCGACCTCGTCGGAACCTGTAATACCAGAAACGTGTTAAATTATCCCATCAAGCACCGTTTCAAATTGAGATTCATTTAGATTTAAAATACGATCGTTTTCCGGGTTAGACCATGAACACTTTCTAGGATGCTCAAATAAATTTTGTCTAGGAGGAATTTACAACTCGTAGAAAATCTACATTTTATTTCGCCTATCTCTAAGTGGCTAAATTGTTTAAATTGTTTAACTTTTGTAAATTTTTTATTGTTTTAGAAAAATAATGGATTAAATTTAATTTTTTGCTATAGGAAGTCGGCAAGTTTCCAGTAAATTACAAGACTCGCCTTGTTCGTCGTGTTCTCCATTAGATTGGTAGTGCAAATGCTACTAACATAAATCTGTGAAGTATACAGTGGATCCGACCCCTATTCGGATAATTTGGGTCTTCCATTTTTTCAAACACCGGATGAATGATCAATCTTGTAATAGCATTTTTGTAAGACCCGAATGTTAAGTGGCTCAGGTAAGGGCGATTGTCACTACAACGGATGATTAGATTATTCAGATAACTAATTTTTTTCGGGCTGGACATCGGGCATCCGGTTTGACATAGTATATAAAATTTCTTATGAAATACAGTCATTTATTTATTTATTTATTCACAACGTGCGCCACTCAGTATGCACTGCAACTTTTGTAAGGCCTAGACTTTTGCAGCAATTCAAAAGCCTAAGTACAAGGAAACTGCAACCACAATCAAAACGTGTAATGAGACTAAAAAGTAATGTATGATTTAACTGAAAGGAACTTAAGCAAATAACTTTATTTTGCACTCGCATGCAGTGATCGGTTTGGCGAACAGAATAGCTATGGTGTGATTCCGATGGAGTAAGGAAATCACTTTCGAGCAGCTAGACTGAAGGAAGCACCTAGGAGTCCGGTCTTAATTCCGGTTATACCTAGGCATTTATTAAGCTTCCATTCGAGGCTGCTTTCATAGCAACTGAGATAATCAAGCCGAACTTTCAGTAGTACACTGCATCAATGTCAAGAATAAAGCTATATATATATATATATATATATATATATATATATATATATATATATATATATATAAAGAAAACATCCTCGAAGCTCTTCAGCACCACCCTTGAAAACGTCATACGCGAACTAGAATGGGAAGACATGGGAGTGAAGGTCGACGGATGGCAATTGCACCATCTCGCTTCGCTGCTTCGTTGACGACATCGTGCTCAGCCGGGCGGAGCGAATGCTGGCCGACTTCGATCGCGCATGTGGGAACACTGGACTGCAGCTGCATCTTACGAAGACAATGTTCATGAGGAACGGACAAGTTTCTGATGTCCCATTCTCTTCCAACGCAACGAACATCTATGAATGCTCCAGCTACGTGTATCGGGTCGCGAAGTCAATATAGCCAGCGACATAGCGCGGGAGCTGTGTAGGAGGAAAAGAGCGGCTTGGGGAGCTTTCATGAGCGTCGAAGAAGTCGCGAAGAAGGCCAAGAACGTCCGACTCCGTGCCCACCCATTCGACTCCACTGTTCTTCCTGCCCTAACATACGCCTCAGAGACCTGGGCTATACGAAAGCAGGATGAACACGCGATCAGCGTCGCGCAGCATGGAATCGGGAGGAGGATGCTCGGAGTGACACGACTCACGCAAGTGAGAAAAGGCCTCCGGAGTTCCGAGCTTCGCCGACGTTCGAAGATTAGAGACGCTGTCGCGTGGGCCAAGTTGTCGAAAATTAGGTGGGCCGGCCACGTAATGCGCTTCGCAGACACCCGCTGGACGAGAGCCGTCACCGACTGGATTCCGCGGGATGTCAAGAGAACACCAGAACGCCCACCAACGCGTTGGTCGCATTTTTTCGTTAAAGCCCTGAACGACCGTTATGCTCTTCGTGTCCCTCGAGCGAGGAAGATCCATTGGAGCACTCTGGCACGCGAGAGGGACGATGGAGACGCTGCTGACGCCCTCTCGAGAACGGGACGACAGGTGATACAGGTGACTAACTGCAAATGATTCTGTGAATATTGGTAGGCCCGTGTAACACAGGAGCATTGGACGCCTGTGCCCGTTCTTCTTCTGGCCGTCAGCTTTCCAAATTATTGAGTGCGATGGAGGGAGAAGGAGAGGTGTTGGGAACATCATTTGTCTTGCATGAAAAGTGGGACTTTTTAGGCAAGCATTCAGTTGCTATTTCGACTCGGAGGGCTGTTCCTATGGTCTTTCGAATCTTAAGAATTTCGAATTCTGTAAAAAATTAATTTCATGGGTGGGCGAAAGGTAGCGCAGTCGGAGGAGGCGCTGGTCGTTGCGTGTACGCCGGTTCGAGGTTCTTGGCTCGTATTTCCGACCTAGGTGAACTAGACTAGACCATACATAAGTACAAAAGTAAAAGTTGAGTACAAAAAACTTGTCGACCGGTATAGTCAGGGTGTGTCTTAGAATTCATCGTTTTCTGTTCTTCACTAATTCTATTTTTCACCGTGAACCTGTGCTAGGTTCTCTTATTAGTCGCTTGCTTTATTGCATAGATTTCCATGTATAAAAATATTAAATGAATAAATAAATTGGTACCACACTCTTCTAGCAAGAATAAAATACTGAGTAGTTGTCCACCGTTAGTCATCGTATAAGCCAAATACGCATTCAATTTGCCTCGACGATATACCGCAGTAGTAGAATGCGTGGCGCATTCTGCAGCGGTCAGTTCATCCCTTAAGGCCCCCACAGAGTTCTGCGGCAACGCCGCTCGCCGCAATGGTTAAGGATAGGGCAGGGACGCCGCCGGCGGCGAGCTCTGCGTCTTTGCCCTATGGTTAAGCATAGGGCCGCGGCGCTGCCGCAGAACTCTGTGGGGGCCTTTATCCTCGTGGGTGAATAACTCTTCCAAGGCGTGCATCGTATTGTTCTTGAGGTAGACATCGTTGAGAGGCTTTGAATTCGTTTGCTTCAAGTCGATGCTTCTGCAGATTTTGTCACGCATATTACCTTAACCTTTGTAACTGATATTCTGATTCGTTTTTTCTTCATTTTGTCCTTCAAGCCTGGAGCGGCTGTTATGAAAGATAGAAGCAGTTAGAAGGATGATTAATTGCGATCAAAGCTCTGGCGCCCGGCGGGACTCGAACCCGCATCTTCTACTTTTCGGGCAGCGCTGCTACGCCTTACACCACCAGCGCTGTCTGACCGAACGGATCATTCACGATAACTTCCTAACAACTTCCTACCAGCAAAATACATCACTGATACGAATGCCTTAAGATTAACCGATTTCATGCTGATATCATGGCAGGAGGGCGTGTGTAGCGCAGTCGGAGGAGGCGCGACTGTCGCGTGCACTCGATACCAGGTTCCTGGTTCGGATTTCCCGCCCAGGCCAACCAAGCCTTCCATCCCTCCGGGGTCGGTGAATTGGTACCAGACTTGTCTGGGAAGGATAGAGCGCTGACTTGTTCATAGGCTGGCCACCGCAAGTCATTGTATGGCCAAATACGCATTCATGTCGCCTCCACGACATCCCGTAGAAGTAGAATGCGCTGGCGCATCCCAGAAGGGATTGAGTAGCGCCGTCCTTTATCCTTATCCCTTATCCTTATCATGGCAGGCTCATCCTGATATTTTGAGGGCGCGTTGATAGGAAGTTGTTAGGAAAATATCGTTATCGTTCCGTCCGATCAAACAGCGATGGTGGTGTAAGACAGAGCATCGCTGCCTGGAAAGCTCATGGTGCGGGTTCGAGTCCCGCCTGGCGCTGGAGTTTTGATCCCAACTAGTTGTCCTTCTAGCTGAGTCTGATTGCAATTATGCATCGTATAAGCATTCCATGTAAGAAACAATTATCTACAGAGCACATTCACTTAAAGGCGGTTTTCTCCGTAGTTTATGGGCTTTCGAACGGTATGGCGCCCGTCAATGGCCACGTGGGAATTGAATATTTCCGTGGTTTCCATACATGCCGATTCGATGCTTTTGAGATTGCAGAATGTTGAGTGTAACGGCAAGATACCAGATGTCGAAGTTTCTTCTCGTGATCAGTCGCTGCTCAACTTGGTTTATTTACCCAAGTTTGGCCTAGCAGCTTTGAGCTATGTACGGCAGCAAATCAGGTTGCTGTTCATACACTCGCGAAAGGTTTTCTTCTTACTGAAGAGTTTCTTGGAAGCCTTTACTTTCTTCGCTTTTATTTTCTTTCATCCTTATAGAAACCAAATAGATGTGGGTTTTTTGTATACCTTTACTTTGTTCGATTGTTGGGTACTTGTGGGCTCTCTAAATCTCCATCTGAGTTTAAGAAGAAAACGTAGGCTTTATAAGTTGGTTTATGTGCAAGCACATTCATGAGGAGGCACTTTGATCAGGTATTTCTATTCAGTGTGATCGTCAATTCTAAGAATCTGTTTGAAATGAACCTGAAATCGAGCGGGTGGCATGGAGGCGGCGTCTCCTGCCGCTTTGCTATGGGTACTTTTCTAAGTGCGACGATCATGTCGAGTACATGGCGCAATCTCTTCTTTTAGCGTTAACGTTGCTGCCTTACTGTGCCTTAAAATAAGCCTTAAATCATTATTTGTCCTTGAAAAATAAGAACTTCATAGAATTTTGATCAGTTTCAACATATTTATTTAAGCCTGGAGCGGCTGACGTAGAGCCTTTATGTTGTTTCTTGCGATCAGAAAGAGTGGGTTTGGGTTCCGCCTGGCGCCAAAGCTTTGACTGCAACAGTACATCGTTTGGCCACATATTGAAGCAGTGTTTTCACTTATGTGGTGGGTGAATTTAAAAAATTTCGAAGAAAATCATAACAAATTTTCTGGATCAGAAATTACTCTAGCGTTTTCGAAAAGTCTCTAGTTTAATACGGAAGGCTCTCCTTTTGATCTGAAAGATATTCAGTTTGATTTCAGAAGCGTAAAGCTTGCTTATGGTTAGAAGAGTTTCTAATTTGACTCGAAGACTTTCCAATTCGACGTGGCAGATGGCATGGGTACAATTCGAGTTATAGTTATCTAGTGGCCTCTGGGATGCGCTATAGGCATTCTGCTTGCACATGCTATCGTGGCTGTAATTCGGGTGCAGGCTGACAGTACTGGCTTACGGTGAGGTTAGATGGGATATTTTATAGCGCCAGGTCAGCTCCACCGGCTTCACCCTGAGGCTTTCCATTGAGTTGCTATTTGTGGGTAAGCGACTTGGCCTTACACCTAGAGCAACCTAATCAAGGTCGGACCGCGAAGGTGCCTCTTAAATATCTCATAGAGGTAGTGTACGTAATGCATTCTGGAAGAATAACGTCAATCTCATGAGTTTATTCTGTTCTTAATACTATGAACACCTTTTTTCATCACGTGGATTGATGTCCAATCCGTGGATGACGCTGCTTAATAATAGGGATAAAGGACAGCGTTAATAAATCCTTGTTTGGGATGCGCCACGCATTCTGCCTACTTCTACAGGATTTTGTGGAGGCTATTCGAATTCGTATAAACGCATACGTATTTGGCCCATACTATGACACTTCGTGGCGAGGCGATGGACAAGTCAATGTTTCCCCTTCCCAGGAAAGTTTGGTTCCAACTCATCGACGCGGTGGGACGTAAGGCTTGGTTTGCCTTTGGAGAACCCGAGCCAGGTATTTAGATTCGGGGTTCATGCAGCAACGGCCGACGCCTCCTTTAACTGCATTACCGTCCTTTAGCAATGTTCTTCGTGAATTCCAAACCGCAGTTGATGAAGTATATGAGTATTCTTGCTCTGACTGGTTTACGGATACTATCTTGTACCTAAGGGCGCCCTGAGATTTTAGGGCGCCCTTAGGTACAAGGGCGTCATTGACGTGAAGAGGGGGGTTCGACAAGGGGATACCATATCCCCGAAGCTCTTCAGCGCCACCCTCGAAAACGTCATGCGCGAACTAGAATGGGAAGACATGGGAGTGAAGGTCGACGGCCGGCAACTACATCATCTTCGCTTCGCTGACGACATCGTGCTCATAACACCGAGCATCAGTCAGGCGGAACGAATGCTGGCCGACTTCGATCGTGTATGTGGAAGCGTTGGACTGCGGCTGAATCTTACAAAGACGATGTTCATGAAGAACGGATGGGTTTCTGATGCCCCATTCTCGCTCAACGGAACGAACATCTCCGAATGCTCCAGCTATGTGTATCTGGGTCGCGAATTCAACATGGCCAACGCCCTAGCACCAGAGCTGAGCAGGAGGAAACGAGCGGCTTGGGGAGCTTTCAAGAGTGTCGAAGAAGTCGCGAAGAAGACGAAGAACGTACTCCGTGCCCACCTATTCGACTCCACTGTTCTTCCTGCCCTAACATACGCCTCAGAGACCTGGGCTATACGAAAGCAGGATGAACACGCGATCAGCGTCGCGCAGCGTGGAATTGAGAGGACGATGCTCGGAGTGACACGACTCACGCAAGTGAGAGAAGGCCTCCGGAGTTCCGAGCTTCGCCGACGTTCGAAGATCAGAGACGCTGTCGCATGGGCCAAGTCGTCGAAAATTAGGTGGGCCGGCCACGTAATGCGGTTCGCAGACACCCGCTGGACGAGAGTCGTCACAGATTGGATTCCGCGGGATGTCAAAAGAACACCAGGACGCCCACCAACGCGTTGGTCGGACTTCTTCGTGAAAGCCCTGAACGACCGATATGACGCTCTTCGTGTCCCTCGAGCGAGGAGGATCCATTGGACCACTCTGGCACGCGACAAGGACGAATGGAGACGCTGCTGGCGCCCGCTCGAGCAAGTCGATGATCAACGGGACGACAGGTGATACAGGTGATACCGAAGGGCGCGTAGCGCAGTCGGAGGAGGTGTCGGCTGTCGCGTGCACCTGATACCAGGTTCCTGGTTTGGATTTTCCGCCCAGACCAACCAAGCCTTCTATCCCTCCTCTGTCAGTGGATTGGTACCACACTAGTCTGCGAAGGATCAAAAGCCTGAGTACAAGGAAACTGCAACCACAAACAAAACATGTAATAAGACTAAAAAGTAATGTATGATTTAACTGAGAGGAGCTTAAGCACGGATGCAGTGATCGGTTTGGCGAACAGAATAGTTATAGTGTGATTCCGATGGAGTAAGGAAATCACTTTCGAGCAGCTAGACTGAAGGAAGCACCTAGGAGTCCGGTCTTAATTCCGGTTATACCTAGCCATTTATTACGCTTCCATTCGAGGCTGCTTTCATAGTAACTGAGGTAATCAAGCCGAACTTTCAGTAGTACACTGCATCAATGTCAAGAATAAAGCTATATATATAAAGAAAACATTCCCGAAGCCCTTCAGCGCCACAATCGAAAACGTCATGCGCGAACAAGAATGGGAAGACATGGGAGTGAAGGTTGACGGCCGGCAATTGCACCATCTTCGCTTCGCTGACGACATCGTGCTCAGCCAGGCGGCGGGAATGCTGGCCGACTTCGATCGCGCATGTGGGAACGTTGGACTGCAGCTGCATCTTACAAAGACAATGTTCATGAGGAACGAACAAGTTTCTGATGCCCCATTCTCGCTCAACGGAACGAACATTTCCGAATGCTCCAGCTATGTGTATCTGGGCCGTAGAGTCAATATGGCCAACGACCTAGCGCCAGAGCCTAGCAGAAGGAAAAGAGCGGCTTGGGGAGCTTTCAAGAGCGTCGAAGAAGTCGCGAAGAAGACGAAGAATGTCCGACTCCGTGCCCACCTATTCGACTCCACTGTTCTTCCTGCCCTAACATACGCCCCAGAGACCTGGGCTATATGAAAGCAGGATGAACACACGATCAGCGTCGCGCAGCGTGGAATCGGGAGGACGATGCTCGGAGTGACACGATTCACGCAAGTGAGAAAAGGCGTCCAGAATTACGAGCTTCGACGACGTTCGAAGATCAGAGATGCTGTCGCGTGGGCCAAGTTGTCGAAAATTAGGTGGGCCGGCCACGTAATGCGCTTCGCAGACACCCGCTGGACGAGAACCGTCACTGATTGGATTCCGCGGGATGTTAGGAGAACACCAGGACGCCCACCAAAGCGTTGTTCGGACTTCATCGTGAAAGCCCTGAACGACTGATATGACGCTCTTCGTGTCCCTCGAACGAGGAGCATCCATTGGAGCACTTTGGCACTTTGGAATGGAGGCGCCGCTGGTGCCGCATCGAGCAAGTCGATGATAAAGAGGACGACAGGTGATACAGGTGATAAAGAAAACATAAATGTAAGATAAGGAAACATCCATGGTGGGTTGCATAGGCTCCTCTGTAATTAAGTTTTGAATAACCGCCTAAAACACAAAAGTAGAGCAGGCATAATGACTCACTAAACATGGCAAGAGAAGACACAACTCAAACAAGGTATATGATTATAGTAACCACGGTGCCACATCTCAGGAAACTAGCGATCCACTAAGCATATGCCAACGGAGAGGTAGATCTACAATCATCTGAACAATGTTGATGTCAAGTGGATCATCGGAAAACCGTTCTAGTGAATACAACCCTTACCTGACTCCTCCAAAGATTAATGCTTCTCAAAAGTGCAATTATTCGAATGATCTACGACACTCAAAAAAAAACGACGGATCTGATTTATCCAAAACGTCTTTCAATCCAATGTAACTGTGTATTAAAGAAATGTGTGTCTTTTACTACTGTGTTTGCTTGCCATTGGCTAATTCATTGTTGCCCATTTGTGCTATCAATCGTAGAAAAATCGTCAAGTGCTCCACGAGGGCATTGCCCTACTTTTTTAACACACTCAAAAATTCTCACTTTATTATAAAATGAACCTCAAACCATTATTTTTCCTGAAAAAATAAAATTTTAATAAAGTTTTACACGTTGTATCTACCGCACCTAGGAAAGTGAATCAAAAAATTTGAAAAGCGTGCCCTATTAAATTTTTCTAAACATATGAATAAGACAAAAATTTATTTAGAGCATCTGACAGAACGTCTGATTTATCTGAAATGCATCCTATAGATGAGATTGTTCAGCTGTTTACCAAGATTGTCATCAACTTTATTACGGCTGACGTTTCGGCGTCGTCGCCTTCCTCAGAGCCTGGAAAAGTCGGAGACACTTGTGGAACTGTTCCCCCAAACACCATTTCTTACTGCAGAGTACTCTTCCTAAGGAAAATAGATGCAGGATCCGATATCCGAGATACAACTAACCTTAGAGGTGGATGACGTTGGACCACCAGACACCCGTAGCTGGAAGGAATCGTGGGGAATGAGCTGTGGTCCTAGGGACCCCCCGACTTAAGTACCCCGGGGGTCAGATAGAGCAGATCAAAACCCAGACCTCCACAAAGGGTGCCAGTTCTTGAGTAATAGCGATGCACTCTTCCTTGCGATTGACCTGCGGATTCTTCGCCGCAATCCAAAGTGCCTCTAGCGTCCTGCGTGCCAAAATGTCACTTTCGCGCGCCAGGATCGAGACAGACACCTGAATCATCGTGCCTCCTTGGCGCAAGACCCTGTGTTCTCCCCAAGTAGTGCGGACATTGGCTTCCGTTCGTTTTCAAACAAAATGCATTCGTTTTGAACCAGAGGATGTCCAGTTTGATTTCCAAAGTGTCCTGCTTGCTGCGATTAAGATACAGCTTGACGTGAAAATGGCATTATTATTCTGTGATTCATCTTTTAGCCCTGGACTAATATCAACCAGCATCGTGCAGAGATCCGAAGGAATCACGGACGAGATAGTCAGAACGGTGAGCACGTTGGAGAATTCCACAACATATTCGAGACTTTTTAGTTTTCTGCTGCCCTATTTAAGTCCGGATCGTGGAACGACCCATTCATCGAGCCATAGACAGCTTTGCGGATGAGATTAGCAGCTCAGTAAATATTGGATACGATGTGAAATCTACTTCTGTGCTTCCAACAGAGTTGCACTAAGGCCGCATTCTGCGTCTCTCAGGATAGCGTTGGACACTAGTATGTGGTGGCTCATCAGAAGGGTGTTACAAAGAACGATGTCACTGTATCTCGTGGCTCGGGAAAACTTTACGTCTTTGGCTATAGGACAGTATCCTACGAACAGCAAGGAAGCATTGGGTGAATCTGATGTGTGGATCGCGCCATGTACTGCGCAAATTCGTCTGTTCAGTATTATCTACAAAATTTTGACAAAGACCCGGGGTTTGAAATGAATTCATAAATGGGTTAGCCACATCAGTTTTCAATAAAGAAAATTTAGATAAATGTTTGTGTATCTACATATACTACAGTGGCGCTGTTTTATTGGGTTAATAGTGGGTTTTGTTTATGGTACGTTATTTGGTTAAAGTAGAAAAAATTATAAAAAAGTAACAGTTCTCTCATACTGAAAGAACCTCAAAATTAAAGGGCATTAGAGCACCATGACGTAATTCGAGATCAGTTAAATCTCCACGTACTCCCGCTAATCGTGACTTCGGTCTCATCATCATGTCGTCAACGTCCTGCTGCCGCGTATTGTAGTCAAGCGGATTTTTGGCCCATCATTACGTAATCTGAAGCCTCCTTTCGCAAATAATGTACGAAGGCACTCTTAATAACAAACAGAAAAGTTTTTCTGTGCTTGGCGCGTTTTCAAAATTTTCCAGGTACTTTTTTCGTGATTATAGGCGGAGAAAAGGGTGGCAGCTATGCCGTCATGCATCCCTTGCGGTCGAGCAGGCACACCAGATGACGTAGCTGAAGCCATTCTATTCCTGGCTGATCGGTACGTTTAAATATTTCTCACAAAATCGACTGTTGGCGCGCAACTCCCATCTACACAATCAACCACTGTGTTAATGTGTTATGTGCTAATGTTTTTTTTGTATTCAAGAAAGGCCCATTTTAGCTACTTAATTCCTGCGAGGTTATGACTTAGGATGTACTCCCAGTCAACCATTTTGCAAGCTTTTGGCCAGGCCGACGCAGATAAAATCCGGGCAGGTGCGAGGACATCCACACACCCTGGGCGTGAACATGCCACGCCCACACGTCGATCCGACACAGCAGAAGCAAGGAGTTCATCCGCTGCATCCCACCTATAGCTCTTGACAGTACACGGTTGCATTTGCGATTCTTTCCCATTTCCACCACCTGAAGACGCTCCACTTAGCCCTGCTACAATCAGCCAGAGATCTCTCTCATCTAGAAAGTCCGGAGGCCCTCCAACGAGGAAGGAAATCGGGCTGGATTTATGGATTTTATGCCTGATGGCTGTTAGAGTTTGGTAATTGTTCGAGAAGACTCTGGACGTTATCCTGTATGCGGATAGTTTTTTTTCCTTTGCGTTATTTTCCAAAAATGCAATAATACTGTTTAACAGCGAGAATGCAATAATAAAACTGTTTAACAGCGATTCCCTAAGACAAGGTGAACATTAACCTCATGTTTTGACAGACAAATTCGTGACATGCTAAATAATTGGCGTTGCCACGCGGAAGTGTAGCGATTCAGTTGTCTACCCGGACAAGTTCAATCAGCCGTACTTTTTCTCTAATTGTCGTTATGAACTTATCAACCTGCTTCTGCGTGCCACATTTCTTACTGCTTGCATATTGTGCTGGACCATCCAAATAGTAGACCACCGATTTCCGAAGGCCCCTTATTGTTGGTGACCTACATGTTTGTGGCTAGAGTGTAGTAGATTTTATAACAGCACATGATCATCGTCAATACAGAATCCATAAAGCGTGAAGTGACTGCTGAAATGGTCTGTGTAGGAGGTGGAATTAGCGTTTGTGACCAAAGGCAACAATTTCATCAATTTCAGGAAGAAATCGGGGTTCATTGTCGGCCATCAGCTGGTGATTGACGGTGGATCGTCGCTGCAGATGCCGGTGATATGCGACGGATTCAATGTTTTTGCTGAGGTGGCAGCCGAGATGGGATCGAAAGCCCAGGAGCATTAAATGAATCGCATTTTCGTGTTAATAACTGTCTGCAAGGAAGCTCTAAACAGTTGTTAAAAGCATGTCGAGCGTTGCAGAGAATAAACGCTGTTTTTCGTAGCTTTCGACTAGCAAATGAAAAGCTATTCTTTCCACTATCCGCCTCTGATGCTTTACTTTAGTTTATGAAGCTTGCAAATTGTAAGTCAAAGGAACTGTCTCAATCATCCACCTTTGGTCGCATTCAGAAGGTTGTCTACCCTTTCATTGCCAAGGAAACGTATGTTAACCATTGTGTCTTATCTCCACACCACCACGCAATCGTGTAGCTACTGTACCTGTACTCGAATGACCTATTCGAATACGCACTCGAATGATTTTAATTCGAATTTGAATAACCGAATCGGAATGTCCAAAAATTGCATCTGTCGAATGTATTGTAATTCGAATCTTCAAAAAATCGCGTCTTTCGAATGTGTTCGGATTCGAATATTTAACAGGTTGACGACGAGAGCGATTTACTCGTGTCTGTCCCGTGGGACGAACCGTACCACGCAAGTATGAGACGAGATCCTGTGACCCAAACTTCTTCTAAAGGATAATTAAGGGGATGATAAACACAATATGTCTGTTTGGACGATTACGCGAACTTATCTCTCATATCGGTAACTAGGGTGGTCGTGTCAGACTCACTTTTATACTGAACTTCGTCTATAGGGTTATTGGAGGTGCTGATTACAAACATCACACTATCTTTTCAAATATCAGCCAACTACGATAGGTAAACTACGTGAACTACATGATGTGGTTAGGAGACGATATTACGGGGACATGCTCACCGATCTAGCCAGAACTTCATCTAGGAGATTATTGCGGGTGCTGTGATGTGCGATTTTTAGATTTTCAGCAAATTAACTAGGGTAGTTACGTTGGATATGGGTAACGCTTAACAGCGTAACATAACTGATCATAGCTTTCTTGCCCAATAGATTGTCGCGGCTGTGAATTGAATGCGAGGCACATCGAGAATTTACTAATCGGACAGGGCACATGAAAATATGAAAAACTGTAAAACCTGTAAAAGAAAATAGACTGTCACAGATGTGAAGTCTAATGAAATTACAAAAAGAAGAACGTGAGACCTCTGACCAGCTTCTCAAATAACCCTCCTCACGGACTTTGTGCAAAATCGAGGGTCCCGCCACGAAAATTACAGTTATCGACTTAGTAGAAAACCGACCGATCATTCGATACAACGGGCATCGGCATCATGTTCACCATTCTAAATGACCCTTCCAGACGAAATTTGGATGGAACTGATCTGTCCTTTTCAACTAGTAGACTGTCGCGCACCATTGAGCGGCGTCACCCACGAGACAGACTGGTTGCCACGCAGTGCGCTTGTGGCTGAGGCATTCGGTGCCCCGGGTTGATTGCAATCGGACTACATTAATCACTTCATACATGTTGAATAGTCCATTTTTGAGCCTCTATAGCAGCCATTATGTTCACGGTTTCACCCTCAAATGGTTACTTCTGAGCCAAAACCGATAACATCGAACGATAAATGGGATAAGATAAGATAAAGGATGGCGTTACTCAATCCCTTTTGGGATGCGCCAGCGCTTCTACTTCTACGGGATGTCGTGGCGGCGACATGAATGCGTATTTGGCCATACAATGACTTGCAGTGGTCCGCCGATGAAGAAGTCCGCGCTTTATCCTTCCCAGACAAGTCTGGTACCAATTCACCGACCCCGGAGGGATAGAAGGCTTGGTTGGCCTGGGCGGGAAATCCGAACCAGGAACCTGGTATCGGGTGTACGCGATAGTCGCGCCTCCTCCGACTGTGCTACACGCGCCCCGGTCAAATCATACCCACCTCAAATCGTCTATTTTTTTAATACCTTTCGATGACATTATACAGGTGGTTGTATATAAACCTCAAATGGCTGCTGGCGAGGTTATACGCAGCGATGTCTTGCTGCAATCAAATCTTTAGCGCCAAGAGGTCTCGAAGCCGGTACCTCATACCGAATGCTATCTGAAAGTATTGTGAAAAGCCGATCAAACGGAGCAGGTGCCATGGAAATGTTTACGTCCATGACACCTGCAACGACCACAGCTCCCGTAAGACGATTTTAAAAAGAGAGGATGAGACCGCAGCGGCTTACATTGAGACCAGAGCTCACTCGTCAGATCCGATAATGGGCAGGTCTGAAGATTGTTCGAACGGGGAAGCGCCCTTAGGCTTATTCAACAAGGTTTCAAATAAAAAATGCGACAAACATTAAACGACAGGTCCGAATGCGTACGCGCATTCGGAAGCAGGGGGGTGGGGGCAGAGCAACAGTTTAGAGACGAGGAATCCATTCTCCACCGCGGCCGGTCTCCGGTGATTCCTGGGAAATCAACGGCCGCAGTGTGCGAGACACTGTTTCAAGGACTTTGTGACAAGATGTTTTTCCCTCAACATCCTCCGATTTGAATCCTATAGATCGCTTCTCGTGGTTGATTCTGGAGCAAATGAGCCCACAAAAAGATACGACTCTGCAGCAGTGTTCAAGATTGCGTTGACTCATGCCCGGGAGCAAATCTACGTTAATCTGTACACGAACATCGACGACATGTTCCGAATCTATTTTCCTAAGTGTGAGTCATTAAAGTCAAAGGAGACAATTTTCGCATCTCTTATAATTATTCTGTTAGCAAATGCTTGCGCTTTCCGCTGTTTTGTTTTTGTTTTTATGCAAGTGTCATAGCAGCCGTTATAACATCTTATAGTTGTAACAGAACTTTTGGGACACTCAGTAATGTTGGAAGCCCTTATTGATATTGATACTTGAAATGAAAAGGACAAATGATAAAAGACGGCGTTACTCAATCCGTTTCGGAATGCGCCACACATTCGGCTTTTAGTGAGTGCTTTGAGAAAACTTCAAGGCGTGTTTGGCCCATGTGAGGGCTTACGGTGGCCAGCCGATGGGAAAGTCAGTGTTTTATCCGTCCCACCAAAATCAGTCAGAAAACATGTCTTAACAGCTCCGAAAGGATGGAAGGATTGGTTAGGGTGGGTGGAAACTCGAACCACCGAACCTGGTATCAGGAGTACGTGACAGCCGGCACCTCATCCGACCGCTTTCCACGCGCCCTATTCGTATTTGTGCTGTCAGTGTTTATAGAATATCAAAACCCAATATTGTTTTTAAACGACAGCTGATTAACAGCTGTCGTCCCATTGATCATCGACTTGCTCGAGCGGGCGCCAGCAGCGTCTTCTCCATTCGTCTCTGTCGCGTGCCAGAGTGCTCCAATGCATCCTTTTCGCTCGAGGGACAGGAAGAGCGTCATAGCGGTCGTTCAGGGCTTTAACGAAGAAGTCCAACCAACACGTTGGTGGGCGTCCTGGTGTTCTCTTGACATCCCGCGGAATCCGGTCGGTAATGGCTCTCGTCCAGCGGGTGTCTGCGAAGCGCATTACGTGGCCGGCCCACCTAATTTTAGACAACTTGGCCCATGCGGCGGCGTCTCTGATCTTTGAACGTCAGCGAAGCTTGGAACTCCGGAGGCCTTCTCATTCTTGCGTGAGTCGTGTCACTTCGAGCATCGTCCTCTCGATTCCATGCTGCGCGACGCTGATCGCGTGTTCATCCTGCTTTCGTATAACCCAGGTCTCTCAGGCGTATGTTAGGGCAGGAAGAACAGTGGAGTCGAATAGGTGGGCACGGAGTCGGATATTCTTCGTCTTCTTCGCGACTTCTTCGACGCTCTTGAAAGCACCCAAAGCCGCTCATTTCCTCCTCCTCAGCTCTGGCGCTAGGTCGTTGGCCATATTGAGTTCGCGACCCAGATAGACGTAGCTGGAGCATTCGGAGATGTTCTTTCCGTTGAGCTAGAATGGGGCATCAGAAACTCGTCCGTTCCTCATGAACATCGTCTTCGTAAGATTCAGCTGCAGTCCAACGCTCCCACATACAGTACCGCCGCTAAACATTCAACCAAACGACGTTTGCGACGCAAAAACGCGTTTTTTGCGTCGCATCATGATAACTTTGTCCAAAGCAAAGACTTTCTCACCAAAATTTACAGAGGCGCCTAGCATCATCCTACCTACCACTGGGCATGCGATCGTCATTCAAAAATATGTGGAAGCCTGAAAACCAGTGCCGCAATTAAGGGGGTCTTAATCACTGTGACCTGACCCCAAAACCGTCGCCGAGTCTCGCTTAATTATGTCCCCAGGCACAAGTGGTGCTGCCCAGTTGAATTTTAAAATTCTTAAACCTAATTAAATTTTATTTTTCTGCCATTGACGGTCTTCCCCTGGTTGCGACAATTCTTTTGGTACCAAATTTGGCAGGAAGATGCTTACTTCAACCGATTTCGTTTTTTCAACGGAAGAATTCTCAATCTAAAACCTGTGATTGTAGCTTGCCATCTACTTTTGTTTAAAGAAGGAAAAACATCCAGTTCGGACGCCAACATTTTGACGCAGCAGATCGAGCACTGATGTAGAGGCCCCTTCTGTCATAATTGCGCTGACCTGACATGCCCTACAGAGACATTGCACTCGGCTGCATGACCAATGAGTCTCTCATTTCTCCCCGATTCGACTTTTCCACCATTATCGACCCATGCTGCCAAATCTTGGTGAGTTTCTGGGTTTTCTGGATTAGGTAGATCACACAGATTCCCTAATTCTTAAAATTGTGACTCCAGTCGTAAGGATTCCCAAAAAATATACACAATTTTCGCGTCGAATTGCACTTTTCAAACAAATTGAACAATCTTCTAAGCTAGCCTAAGAATTTTGAAATCAAATTAAACGTCTTCAAAATTGAAAAGAGCTTCTTAAGGGCTAAACCAAAGAATTTCCAAGATGGTAGGAACAATTTTTTGTCCAAGGAAAGTTTTGTATAACTTTATTGAAATCTTTTAGTCCAGCTGCTTTAACTAGTGCAATAATTTCATAAATTTTTTTGAGAAAAAAGAATCTAAATTCTGTTTTGAAGTGCAACAAAGCAGCAATCATTTAGTGGGTCAAAGAGCAGATTGAACAATGCGCTTGGAAAGCTCGTCGCAAATTTTATTTGATTGATAGTGTCAGTGATGCTTACATGAAGCATCGAAGTGAGAATGTGTGTTTTCACAATTGTCTTTGTTATATTTTTTACACGGGTAAAACTCTATACAAACGGCAATTTTGCTATCAATTGAATAAAAATTGCGAAGTCTTGGATGATTGCATGGCGCAATTCCTTTTTTGGTCCTAAAAATAGCCCTACTGTTTAAAACTGGCTATGAACCATCATTTTTCTACAGAAAATGAGAGTTCTATAAAATTTCGAACAAAAAAACCACAACCTTTTGGGAATGTGAATTAAAATTTGAAAGAAATTATATTAAGATTTTCCATGAACAAAAAATTATTCTGATCCTTTTGGAGAGATCTTAGTTTATTCTAGAAGAAGCTCATTTTAATTAGGCAAAGTTGAATTTGATTTCAAAGTCTTAAGCTAGCTTGCAGAGTGTTCAATTTGATCGGAAAAGTTTCCAATTCCAACTCGTAATGAAGCTGTTTTACTACAAATATTTTTTAACAGAGAAATAAAATTGAGTTTATTGGGCTCAACAACAGCTGCTGAAATTTCCTTTATGTGAAGCTAACATACTGTCCAACATATTCAAGCTATGATCTATGTAATCCGGAAAACCCAAAACTCATCAGGATTTGGCAGCATGGATCGATAATGGTGGAAAAGTCGAATCGGGGAGAAATGAGAGACTCATTGGTCATGCAGCCGAGTGCAATGTCTCTGTAGGGCATGTCAGGTCAGCGCAATTATGACAGAAGGGGCCTCTACATCAGTGCTCGATCTGCTGCGTCAAAATGTTGGCGTCCGAACTGGTTGAAAATTTTGAGCGAAAAATTACACAATTATAATGCTGGGCTTTCCAGCTTTCATTCTGCGGAGACTCAGCATGAAACGTTGTTAAAACGCAGTCACACTTTTGTAAGAAGTCGTCACTTTAACCGGTTGAAATTGTGCCGCCTGATCACCAGGCTTCTCGATATTTGATAACTAAAATCTCTACATTGTGTCTGGTAAGTCAACGTATTTCTAGACTAACTGGTTCGCTTAGGAGATAGATATTCGCAGCCGAAGAGTGCTGTTTACCAAATGTTCAGTTGCAGTTTGATGAACTGCAGGAAGCACCCAAATTCCGAAAATCAACTCGCCGCGTAAATTTTCTATGTCGTTTTCCTTCTTTAAACATGAGTAGATGGCAAGCTACAATCACAGGTTTTAGATTGAGAATTCTTCCGTTGAAAAAACGAAATCGGTTGAAGTAAGCATCTTCCTGCCAAATTTGGTACCAAAAGAATTGTCGCAACCAGGGGAAGACCGTCAATGGCAGAAAAACAAAATTTAATTAGGTTTAAGAATTTTAAAATTCAACTGGGCAGCACCACTTGTGCCTGGGGACATAATTAAGCGAGACTCGGCGACGGTTTTGGGGTCAGGTCACAGTGATTAAGACCCCCTTAATTGCGGCACTGGTTTTCAGGCTTCCACATATTTTTGAATGACGATCGCATGCCCAGTGGTAGGTAGGATGATGCTAGGCGCCTCTGTAAATTTTGGTGAGAAAGTCTTTACTTTGGACAAAGCTATCATGATGCGACGCAAAAAACGCGTTTTTGCGTCGCAAACGTCGTTTGGTTGAATGTTTAGCGGCGGTACTGTACATACGCGATCGAAGTCGGCGAGCATTCGCTCCGCTTGGCTGATGCTCGGTGTTATGAGCACGATGTCGTCAGCGAAGCGAAGATGATGTAGTTGCCGGCCGTCGACCTTCACTCCCATGTCTTCCCATTCTAGTTCGCGCATGACGTTTTCGAGGGTGGCGCTGAAGAGCTTCGGGGATCCGATATCCCCCTGCCGAACTCCTCTCTTTACGTCGGCGACGACGTCGTTGTAGAATGGTGAGTTCTTGGTCGTGAATCCACTGTGCAGCTCTCGAAGTGCTCTGATGTACTGAGTAGGAACGCCCTGAGTGAGCAGGGCTTCGATGACCGCTTCAGTTTCGACAGAGTCGAATGCCTTCTCCAGGTCGATGAACGTAAGGCAAAGCGGCAGCTTGTACTCTCGCGACACTTCGATGAGCTTCGTAATGGTGTGTATGTGGTCGATCGTGCTGAATCCTCTCCGAAATCCTGCTTGCTCGCGTGGCTGTCCTCCGTCCAGCGTTTCGCTGATCCTATTCAGGATAATTCGAGTGACTTGTAGACTACGGACAGCAGGCAGGACGGGCGATAGTTGCCAATGTCGTGCACGTCTCCCTTCTTGTAAAGCAAGCGGTTCTGCTGGTCTTCCACTGAGATGGAACCTTGCACTCCGACAGGTAGCGCGTGAAGAGCCGCGCTAGGGTGTTGATGGGCGCTGGCGGGAGGTTCTTCAGGTGTTCGAGTCTCATCCTGTCGGGGCCGGGTGATGTACGCTTCTTCACCGACGAGATGGCGTGTCGGATCTCGGAAGGGAGAACAGAGGGGACGACGTATCCATCCTGCGGAAGATGGCGTGAGGCAGGTGGACATGGCTATCGAAGAGATTGGAGTAGAATTCGCGGATAACCTTCTCCATGGTCCTTCTGGAAGAGGTGACGGTCCCGTAAGGACGTCGGAGAGCGGTCATTTTGGTCTTGAAATTGGCGAAGTTCCGGCGGGCATTGCTGATGCTCAAACCTGCCTCTGCAGCTTCAGCTAACACTTCCGCCCTTCTCTCCTTAAGATCTCCCTTTATCGCTGCTCTGCATAGCTTTGCAAGCTCGGACGTCAGTTGGTAGTTGCCTGACGCTCGTGCTGCTCCACACTGGCGTATAAGCTCGAGAGCTTCCGGAGACAGGCGTCTCTTGGAGGTATTCAAGCTCTCGGCTCCCTTAGCACAATCGCGGAGATGGTGGTCGTATTCCTCGTCGATGTTGTCCATAACGGTATCTTCCCCAAGGCCGGCAAGATAGGTGTACATGTCCCAGTTGATGGTCGTTTTGGGACTCCTCCTCTTGAACTTCGCGGTCTTCTCTCCTTGACGCGAAAAGCGAAACCTCGCTCGAAGGAGGCGGTGGTCCGATCCCGCGTAGAACTTGGGGACAACGGAAACGTCGGTCAGGCAATACTTGCGGTTGAAGATGATGTGGTCGATCTCGTTGTGGAACTGGCCACCGGGGGACTCCGAGGTCCATCGTGGAGAGGAAGGCTTCTGGAACTGTAAGTTTCCATGGATGGTCTTGGTCGACATGATAAAGTCAGACATCCTTTCACCTTGCTCGTTCCACTCCAAACCGTGGGTTTCGATGTGAAGTTCTTCCGGCTACCTTCGCGGTCCGATCTTGACGTTGAATTTGCCGACGACCACCTTGTAGAAGGTGTGATCTTCCTTATAGGACTTTTCCAGCTCCACGTAGGAGACTTCGACCTCTTGGTCGTTGTAGTCGGATGTTGGGGCATACGTGATGAATACTGTCAAAGCTGGCACGGAGCCACATCGCTTCAGTCGCTGGCGTCCGATTCGGGTTGTCAGAGTCTCGTACGAATCGATGTTCATGGCCAAGTGCGTGTTTACGAGGACACCAACGCCGCCTACTCCCCTGCTGTCGCATGTTCCGAGGAACAGTTCTTCTCCGGAGTCGTAGGCGGTGTGTAGGGGGTGGGCCCTGAGATTTTAGCAGCCTCTCCGTACTCGTCCTTCCCATCGCTGCAGAAATGGGGGCTTTTTCGGGGTCAGGGAATGAGGCCCTTTAGTGCTGCTGTTTTTGACAGGAGTATACACGGGTAGCTAGTCGGGCTCTGTCGTGCGGGCGAAGAACTCCGGGCAGCAGGCCAGACTGCCCGAAGGGACGGGGCGAGACTTTTGAGGCGGCCTCGAATCGCCTTACGATGTACTCTCAGTCTACCGAGTGCAAGCTTTTGGCCGAACCGACACAGTTACAATCCGCACAGTCACGGGCACATCCGCGCACACTGTGCACGAACATGCCGCTTCCACGCACAAGGAACGCGTCGACCTGACACAGCAGGAGCAAGGAGTCCATCCCCTGCATCCCAACTGCGTCTCTGGGCAGTACACGGTCGCATTTGGTTCGCGTTTAATTCCCCCATCCACCACCCGGAGACGCGCCACGTGGTCCTGCGACAAGCGTCCCGAGATCCCTCTTAACAAGAGAGCCCGAAGGCTCTCTATCGAGGGAAATCCGTGGTTTTTAAGCGACATTCCCTAGAAATTCTGAGCCAGTCAGAATGTTTCTGTACCAGTCTAATATGCGGCGTTCCATAAAGATTTTAAGTAGTCAGAACTCTACGACCCTTTTCTAAGCTGTGCTTTTGTGGTAAAGCCACGATAAGGTTCCGCACGTTGAACATCTCTACTACATAATTTTTGTCGTGTGCAAACCTCTTGTACGAAAAGTTTTCAAGGAATTCTGGCTTTGATTTATTTTTGCAGCAGAGGATTTGCTTTCCGGCTGTTAGGTTCAACGACTTTGTTTTACATAAACTGAATCAGACTCGAAATGAAATAAACACTGAGTTTAGGAGGATCGTTGTTCGCAGCGGCTTTAAGAAAAATTTAACGATCGGATCGCGGTCGAAATATAATTAGTGATATGTGTATAGATAAAAGTGATTTTCAAATCCTTCCCGATTCCAAGGTCATTACTAGCAACTACCGTTATCAACAAGGTAAAATTGCGCTTCATGAAAAATTTTCTAATGTCTGCTACCCTGGTCTTTTGTGAAAGCATAACTGCTATCCACGGCTGTTACCTCTTAAATCATGTATCAACAGTTTCATAGAGACGCATAAACACATTTATTGTGAGATTAAAGTAGCCGCCTTCGACAGTATAAAAATTGCAATGAAAGCCTATTGTAAAGGGCAGTAATAGCTCAGAGCACATTGAGATTCTTCATCGCCACATCGTTTGCTTGCTTGGTGGCTGTGCAGAAGAATCGACGACCAGTTAAAGTTTGAGGCATCCAGATGAGAAGTAGTGGAGTGAACAGGAGCGAGTGGAAAGCACCGCCGACGAGGTAGCACACATTGATCACCGCTATCCATCGAAAGATCGCCACGTTCGTTGCAATCACCGGAAGGAAAACCAACGAGCCGGCGATCGTGCTCTGAAAATGCTCAGGAGTAAGTTCTTCTGTAATAAATCGGAGCCTTTTCCTTCGTAAAGCTCGGCATGATAAACACTTCGAGGGCTAGTAGTGTGGCAAACGAGGTTTCTATGTGAGCTTTTTTTATTTATTCGTAGCCCAACGTATCGACGTTTCTGGATCTTTGCAAGAAATTCCAGTACATATGAACGACTGCCTTTCAACGTCCGAGGATCACACATGAGCTTCTGCCGTTTGTGACCAAATGTGTGCTGTAGAATGGAGGACTACGTGCAGGGTCATTATCCTACCTACCTACTATGTATAATCGGCTAATGTCACGTGTCCGTCACGGGTAGGGGGAATGAAGCCAAAAGATGCCTCCGACAGTGCGGCGTATGCCTGCCGGGCCTTCTTTGAGCTTAACCATGGGCGATTGCTGGCGAACTATATCCTTGGCGGGCAACACGTCAGGGTATGAATGGGGATCGAGTGCAGAGCGTAGTGATTTAGTAGGCGTGCCGTAGACGTCGTTCAGCGTGCGTCTGGATTCTGAAGACGTGCTGCAAATGTCACCCAACTTGCGTAAGGATTCAAAAGTGCTGAAGACGTCGCCTAACGTGCGTAGGGATTCAGAAGACGTGTTGAAGACGTCGTCTAACGTGCGTAGGGATTCAGAAGACGTGCTAAAGACGTCGCTCAACGTACGTAGGAATTCAGAAGACGTGTTGAAGACGCCGTCAAACTTACGTAGGGATTCAAAAGACGTGCTGAAGACGTGGTCTAACGTGGGTAGGTATTCAAAAGACCTGCGCAAGACGTCGTCCAACGTGCGTAGGGATTAGAAGCCGTGCTGAAGACGTCGTTCAACGTACGTAGAGATTCAGAAGACGTGCCGAAGACGTCGCCCAACTTGCGTAGGGTTTCCGAATAAAAGCGACCAATAGGAGGGGACCAACAAAGGGAGACCATTAGAGGGGGAGCGTGAATAAGGGCGGGGGGAGGGACTAGCATTTTCCCACAACATCGTTCAGTGTGTATCGGATTTCTGAAAACGGCTTACAGAAGTCGTGGCACGTGTATCAGAGTGCAGAAGCAGTGTCATAGACGTCGTGGCAGCGTAGTGACACGTGATACGGTACTCAGTGTCACATGTACGTCCTAGACTATAACTCCGCTTCTTTGCCAGCACATAGGAAAGGAAGTATTTTGGTAGGGGGGGGGGGGGGGAGGGGTAGAGAGAGTGACCACGGGATTCGGAGGAGTATTATTGCCGTGAAATAGTAAGCGGTGTCGACCAATACCGATTAATTTTAATCATGATTCTGCTGATTGGGACTCTCATTACCTGTTCCTCGATACGTAGAGAACGAGCGAAGAGAGGAATAGACTTCGTTCCTCTAGGAGTGCCGATGTCAGTCTGCTTTAGGTTAGTGAATAGATTGAGACTTACTGCAGTGGTCATACAACATATATGGAATGAGGTTGGGGGCTTCGCCCCAAACCCCGAGACAACCCCAATCTTCCATCTTTCTAATTTAGGCCTTCTTACAGTAAGAAAAACTGGTTTTATTACATAGATTAGTGCAGTGGGATATGGTAGGGCAGAATTTTCACTGCGCATATGAAGCCCATCCGCCCTCCATCACATGCACGCGATTTATTCTCTATGCTTCCGAAAGTGCTAGATTGGCTACGGCGTTTGAAGGGGTAGAATGCAACTTCAACCTTGCGCAACCTTCAGGCCTCTGAAGATGAGATCACGTCGAAATGTTCGGACATGGAAAAAAACTAAGAAGATTCGACATAAAAACCTCGTTTAGCCTACTGTTAAACTTGAAGAACTTGTCATGCCGAGATTTACGAAAGGAGAAGCTTCAATTTAATACAAGCCTTGAGTAACTCTAGTGAGACTCCGTGCTACACACTCCATACTTAAAGGTTTTATGGAAGAGAATCAAAGATGGTAAGTATTTCAAGAAACTACTTGACTTACTAGTACGACCGGAATGTACACTCGTTTAAAGGCCAATGTCAGGCGGTGCGCATCGTCTCGATGGTAGTCGGACTCCACTGCCTGAAGCATATTAGGCTCCGAGAGATGACTTCTATCGCCGCTGTCTCTGTTATTCCCGGCCTAAACGCTCAAGGTCTAATCATATTTGCCTACCTGCTGGAATGTATAGCAGATATGCGTTGAGCTTTTCACAGACAGTGCCGCGACAACGACAAGAAAAGCAGCTGAGAATGGATTCAGAATCACTCCCATTAGAGCAGAAATACAATAGGCTTCTGCAAATACACACTCTCCGTCTGTCTCAAACGCCTTGTCAAAATCCGAAAATATACCTAAGAATATGGCTGCAGCAGAACAAAAACAGACGAGAGATACGACAAGATTTCCGATCAGAATCACAGCGACTGCAGCAGAGGCGACCAGCACGAACAGCGGTATGCTGCAGTAGTAGATAATTAAGTTATTGAATAACTGTATAAAATCAAGTTTAAGCAGATATTGGACTCCTAATTCCACAATACGGACGATTTAGTGACCTATCGGCTCAGACTTCCAACGGCGTAGTTTTTTAATTTCCGACGCCATCACCCTCTTCAGAAGTCAATGTTGGCAAAAAAAACTACGCCAAAACGGGAGCATTTCTAGAGGGCTGAGGATACTAGTCGACAATTCAGCCCGCACGTGCAGACAGTAACGAGGCCAGCCAATCAGCGGCCAGCCAATCATGTATGTAGATGCAGTTCCTTCCCTTACACTCTGCAGTTCCTTTCCTTACACAGTCCGTGCCCTTGTCGGCGCCTGTGCGTCTTATCCGATCTGCATTGAATGGGGGAGGGTGTACTGTTTGGTTGGCGTATTTCAGGCTCCTATGCAGGCCGCATTGTACACACTGGTACGGAAACTAGAAGCAATTGAAAAATATAAATATAAACATATAATAAGTGGAACCAGTGATAAATACAAAAGTAAGCAAAGGTAACCATAACCGTAAGTGTATGAAATAAATAAATGATTCCTTTGAATACTCAAGAACGTTTAAAAACCTTAAAAGATCTTAATGACTGTTCTGCTACCCTGACACTGCATATGCAAAGCCAACTAAATCTACTTGTCTAGAATACGTAAACGAAAAAGTTTAATGGACTCATTAGGAATCACAAAAGGCTCACAAATAGGTGACGTAGGGAATTTGTAGAACAACGTCGATCATTGTAACATCTGTATCGAATGGAACAACGTCCATTTCAGGGAACCTGGCAGCAATCTAAAATAAAATATTAAAATAAGATATAGTAAAATATATTATTAGAAATGGAGCAAATAAGTTCTTGGTGTCTGTGAATAGCGAATAGCCGACTATTCCAATCAAGCTCATGTTGATCAGCATCGCATGTTAGGCGACGATTCCAGAGGCCGGATTCATGATTGGTAAGGTTAGGGATGAAAAAGTTCACTTAGTGAAGATAATGGGTGGAGGGTACTTTTGGTATTCATGAAGAGCTTATCAGCGTAGTCATCAAGCAAAAAAATTCGTTGAGCGGTCCATCCAGTGGTGAACATTTTGATTCAAGTTAACGTTGATTTGTAGACATCTTTTCCACTCAGTATAATAGACAGTTAGTGGAAGTCCTCGAAGAATAGTCGATCTTTATGCGTGTATGCATGGTGCGACATATGTACTTTATGGAAAACAGCGTTTCTTAGCCAAAAAGATATTAGCAACCACAGAAAATTTTTACGCGCTTATGGAAAGGAAAAAAAGTATTTCGTCAATCACTGTGGTTCATAATGACACAAATATAATGCAATATACCTAGAGTATATTAATTCTTCAGCTATAATATATAATTTTTTTCTAAATTAGGGTGTTTTCAATACACTTCTCCTTGACTAACACTATAAGGCGTATGTTTGAGGTTGTTTTTTGTTGTTGTGTTGCTTCAGAACCAAAGACAGAGGAATTTCGTGTGGAATAGGGTCCTTGACGATTGCATGAAGAACTGCTCACGAATGAACCTCGCTGGATAAAACTTACCCACTGATAAGCTTGCTAAGTGAGGATGATGAGTGTAGGGTAGATTTGGTATTCATAAGAGTGGGTAGCGCTATCACTGGATGCTGCCTACGTTTCAAACTGATCATATCCATATCGAAGGGCTAACAAGGGCTTGAATTATTCGAATAAGCTTTGCTACAGCCTTTCTTCTTTTTCTTTTTTGCTTTCTTTTCTACATATTTTAGTGATTCTAGCAGCTCCCAATTACTATGGACATCAAGGAACTTCTCTAGTCGGAGGAGGGCACGGCCTGAAAAGGGAAACAAGCACAAACATGATGAACTGCTCAAGCCAAAAAATTGCAAGCAAAGGGGCGAGATCTCTCGATTTGCTCACTATGTAGTCTCTCTAAAATAGTGCCTTTCTAATTTACCCTCCTCGTCAAATAAGTAAATGACCCTCCTCCGACATTTAGGCCTATGTGTAGTTTCATCTCAACATTCGCGCTTGTCTTATCTTATTAATGTGTCAGACCTGACAGGAAAAAAGGACCAGTCACTATGCAGGTTATGGGTGAGCACTTCCCGTAGTCTCGGATTTCTTCAATGTACAGCCCAAAGTACACCGTAAGCTGGTTTACCTCGGTTCTAGGATTCAGTTAGATCATGAATCTATAGCGAGAAAGAGAAGTATGAAAAGGTGTCATCACGACAGTGCACGTCCCCCCACCCCCGACATCCCGCAGAATTTGCAAAGCATTTAGGGCTAACTTAGCAATTGTGAGTCGTCGTATTTTCTTCTCTTTGCTCGATAATTGGACATAATATTATGTACGTATATATGGTAGAATACATAGTAGCACATATATTTACTGACTAATAGGTATAATTAGAATTAGATAATTAGATAGATAGTTTAAGGAACTGCCGTTTGAAGAAAACGAAGCGATGGCGCCGACCAGGCTTATGCTGAAGCTGGTGACGTTATTCTGGCGGATCAGTTCGAGTAGATAGGACTCTTCGAGTTTATTATTGAACGATATTTCGCATAATATTTTTGAATTGTTAATAATAAACAATTGTTCCCAGACGTAGTTGATTAAAATATATTGAGATGTCGGTCTAAGGATGAAATCAAGGAAAAGAAAGGAGTTGAAAGCAAAATCGGCAACGCTGTTCTGTTTGGTAAAGACTCTACTCCATCTCTAGAGTCGGGTAGAGTTCTTCACTACCCTTTACTCTAAACCTGTTTTCATGGATGCTGATTAGCGCGTGAAATTTTACCCCTCACCCTCGTCGACCTTTTAATATTTGCGCATCAGTTTGGAAATCGACGGTGATAATAGCTATCAGAATGATGAAGTTCTACCCTACCCTTCACCCACCCTTCACTCTTCTGAATCACAGGAAATGCTCAAGTTTCCACCCACCACACACATAACCCTGGGTAAACGCTCGGCCGCGGACGCGCAATCGCGAGAAGGCTGCAGTCAATGGAGCAGCGCCGTTTTCCCTCTTTGTTTAACCCTCATTTATTGTTTGTGTATTTATTTCCCTGAACGTTCGCGGTATATTTGGCAACACACACCTGTGTGTTGACTGGCATAGCTGGGTCGAAGCCTTCTAACTATCACAGAAGGTTTGAGAAACCGTACATGGGAGCCAATCCGGTGGCATGAAGTTGGCTTCCAGACCGGTGAAGAAGCCGCGTGCAAGGAAGGAAAATGTAGTGGTGCTATCCTGCCGTCTTTTTTGTTGTTTGTTTGTTTTGTTTTTGTGCATTATAGCAACACTAGCGAGGAAGAGAATAGTTCTGTGTCAAGTGGAGAGAGGAGGTGTGCGGAGGGCAATGGAGTCACCAAAAGGGACAGGAAACACCATGACACACTGCATGAAGTAAGAAGCTCTACACGAAGTTAAACCTTACTCAGATGAAAACAGGCGTATATTTTTCGCGAGATTACGGAAGCGTTAAAGCTGAAATGCCCTAGGAAAAACGGAGGAGGAAAACCTATGTGCATAGTTTCGGGTAAAATTGCAAACAAAGGCCAGAAACTAGCAACGCCCTGTCTAAATGGGAAAAGCAGGAGGATGAGAGGTACTGGAGGAAGCCATGCAGCGAGAAGACGGAGTTGACCATAAGAACATAAAACTTGACGAGTTAGGAGAGCTCAAGAGTTGCGCAAGAGCTAAGGGAAATGGGTAACCGACTTTTGCGTCAAGCTTGAGAGACAAACAGGACAAGTATATCCTGAGTTAGATGATAGCACTTTGGACACGGAGCAGGCTCATTTGTAGTACGAACAGCTCGAACATTGGTGAGACGCGTACTATTTGACAGCCCTAGAAAGCGAAAATGGTGTAACAGAGTCCTAAAAAAAACTCGAGGTCATGTGTCGACGAGAAAGACAAGCCAACTGTTAGAGTTCTAAAAAGGAGCATCTTGTTTTCGAATCAAACAAACGTAGCTCGCATTTTCAACAGAAGAACTCCAGAAGAACAAAAATCGTCAGAACGGAGGGAGAAGAGACTGAAGTGTTACAAGTCAGCACAAAGGAAAAACAGAAGTGCCGTGATGTCCTTATCCGCAAGGGTGTAGATCAGTCAAAGGCGGGTAGGACAGTGTGCGAGACCCGAGGAAACTGTGCCCATATTTGGTGATTGGACGACAGCAGTTATTGAAATCGGAAAAAATTGCACTCGGACGAAAATGGAAGCCTTACTGGATACAGGGTCCGCAATTTCAATAGTGCCTGCAAAAGTGCTGCAACCGGCAGTAGAGGGCGATGTGTATATCGTTCAGGCGGCAGGTCTCACTCTTGTTACGTATTCGTCGAGGAGCGACGGGCCGAAAAAGGAGGGGTCAGTAGGCAAATTATTTGTGATGGCGTAAGCAACAGGGGTTTCGTAGTGATGCGTGAGTTGTTGCGCAGGTTTTTAACTGAGCTAAAAGCAACAGGTTGATAGAGTGAACGCGGTAATAAAGGGGAGCGGCGTGCATGTTAGACAACGGTCCCAGGTCAAAACGGTAGAACAACGATTCGCGCCGATACTGAGCGCGCGTGAAAAGCAGCGCTCGACAGCGGACGATACTGATGGGGCGATCGCGAAAGCGCAGTCGAAGGAGCAACGCCGGAATGGGCAGGAAACCTGCGTGTTTTCGCTTACTGGGTTTGTGTTTTCTTTTCAGGTTTTCGGCATGATTTATTAGGTTGTGTCATAAATTTTGCAACAAAATTTGTCTTCCAGCAAAAATAAGATTACGCCACAGAAAAAATCATTTTCTTAAACGAAGTAATTGCCTTTATTCTCAATGAGTTTCTTCCGCTTTTCATAAACTGAGTGGACTATATTTTTAGAATTCAGTGGGTTTTGAGGTGAAGAAGTCTTGTACCACTGCCGTGACCTCATCGACTTCGGCGAAGCGTCCACCATGGAGCATGCGATCCATCGACCGAAGCAGATGGCAGTCAGACGGCGCAGTGTCCGGGGTATATGGGGATTGCTGGATTTTGGTCCAGCCCAAATTCTAGATTTTTGCCAGCGTTTGAAGTGTCGTGAGCAGTCGGCCGTTACCCTGGTAGATAAAGCATTGGCTCGTAGTTCGAGTTGTTGGCAAAGCGAGCGTCGAAGATGGTCTGACTACGTGAAGCAGCAGGTTTGTAGATCAGCGGTCAGTCCTAGTGTGGTTTGCGAAGAATTCGACTTGATGGATTGGCGCAGGCGCCCTTTGCTCACAGCAATTGATCTTCCCGGGAGTGGTTTGTCATTGTTGCGCTTCCGGGCGGAAGAGAACTTCTATTACCATCTCCAATGGTTTATTCGGTTGTGAGTGAACTTGCCGGTAACCTACTGAGTTTCTTGACCCCCGTCGCTGGGTTGCTGAAGAGCTTGAACTAACTGAAAATGAAATCACACACTTTTTCACTTTGACTGGTAATCGTTCTAGTGAATAGAACTTTTCAACAGCGCAAGGAAAAATAGATTCATAACTCAAAATGATTGCTAGGAAACAGGCTTTCAAACAGATTGAAACATTTCAGCTAGGTTACCCTGAATTTTAGAAAAAACAGAAATGTTGCAAAATTTATTGCTCAACCTAATATATAGCTGAACGAATTTCCAATTTCCTGGAAGTGCCGTTTTCTCTCTTTGTCTGCCCTACATTTGTTTCTTGCCGCATTTTTTAAAGATAAACTTTTAATTATGTTTTGGCTGCCATAACTGGGTCAAAGCCCCTTACCGTCACCTAGGTTGCGGTCATACTCTAGCCGTTCGGATTGGGAAAGCAATTTCTTCTGTTTTTTTCGCTTGGAAGCTAAAGTGTTTTAAGGAAGCAGCAGTTTTTGTTTTAGCACAAGGCTCTTATGTAGCTTAGTGATAGAGTGGCATCTACAAAATTTTTCTTTTTGTTAAATTTTCAAAATTTCTTAGTAAATTTCAAACAGAGTTAACAAGCAAATAAAAATAGAATAAATTCTCGGCTTAGAACTCTTTGAAAAAAATGGCTTTCCGATTTCCGAAATTTGCACAATTCTATTTCCTCACCTGTCTGCACTGTGTCAATAGAACAGCCTTATCCATCATGGTTCGCACGTTCTCGAACGCAGTGATGTAAAGCATTTTGGTAACGACAACGCGGTCTCTGAAAAATATTTATTTATAAATTGCGTTACAAAGAAGGAAGTTACACCGCTTTTTGCTCTGAGAGTTCCCATACATGCTCTACGAAGTGATTATTTATTTAAAACTGCACCTTAGTGCCCTCATAAAACAGGCAAACGACAAGCAAAGCAATCCTGCACAAAACTGGAACCCTAACGAAGAAACAACAATGTAAAACGAGCGTATATCATTACGCCCTAAAATTTCGTTATTTTTAAGTGTTCTGCAGCATTCAGAAGCTCAGATACAAGGAGTTCGACCCAACGAATGGCAATAACATGAGAATGAGAGTAATAATTAATTTTATCATAGCTCAAGTAATTAACTGGATCGTTGTATAACAGTGCAGAGGTCGGTTTGGCACTTAGTACAGCTACGGCGTGATTGCGGTTGGATGAAAAAATCACTTTCGAGCAGCATATAGGAAGAAAGCACCTAGGAGTTCGGTCGTAGAATCGTCATACCTACCCCTTCATTACGCTTACACTCGATGCTGTCTCCATAGCAACTGAGTTGGCCCAACCGACTAGCAATAAACATGTTTGAAGATAAAGACTCTTGTAATATAAGTGTAAGGAAAAGTATTATAAAGAAGTGACTAAAGGGTGAAAGCATCTGGAAGTCACCGAATATTCCAGGTTAACATGGCGAACAGCGTACATATGTAGTCAGGACTGGCCAGATGGAGAAGTGTAGTTTCTCGAAATTTGGCGAGCGCCTAAGAGTTGTTTATGAAGACGAAGCCCTTATTCTCCGATCAGCTAGTCGACAAAGTGAATACATCCCGTAGGCCTTGCCTTATGGAGAGGCGTTGCGCAGGGGGAATGTGTTGGGGTTTGGAAAGGAAGTATCCTAAACAGAGTGTGAAGAGTGGGATGGAGGAGGATGGACAGCGGAAAGAGATCTCCTCCACCTAAGAAATTGCAAGAAGGGGCCTCTGGTAGGATACATGTTCATGATCAGCATGTGTTTCAAATAGGCTGTCTGCAGTGTACCCGCATTGTTGTGCCTATCTCGTAGTGGGCGCGCGGAGCCTTTCTGGCGATTCTGGACATCTTCAGAAGCCATCTGGTCGTAGCTCCGCCACCGCAGGGATTCTCTCAATTCTGCTGGAAATCTTCCTTCAGATGGTTGAGGTGAGTAAGTGCGTCTGAGTTAGGGCGTGCTGTCGCTGTAAACCGTGAGATAGCTATGAAGAAAATGTGAGTGAGAGAGAGTGAGACATGTGTATAAATGTTGTTTGTGAATAAGGATATTTAATGATGCTGGCTATTGGTTGTGAATAGGATGGATTCTATGCCCATGCACTATAGGCATGTGCACGTGTACGATGCGACCTGCTGAGGACGTCATTTAAGGTGGGTTTATTTTTTCTATCCAGTGAAGGATGTATTGTAATTACCATATCCGTCTGCGTAGAAGTCTAGAAACCGGATATTCGACATTCGCAACAAATTAAGCACTCATTGCGAAACGAATCAAAATATCCATCCAATTAAACCGGAAACTTCGCGATCAAAGCAAGAATCTTGAACAGATAGTCCTGCCGTGTCTTCATTTTCACTAGGATACTTGCTAAGTGTAGCGAAGTCGGAGGAGGCGCCGACTAAAGCCCCTTTCATACTCGTCCGAGGGGCGGCGGCGGCGGCCGCCGCCGCTTCAGCGGCAGGTGGAGGGGCGGTGTCCGTTCTCGCCGCCTAGGGGTGGCGGCGGCCGCCGCCAGCGCTAATTGCGTTTGGCGCGCGCGTACGCGCAGCGGTCTCGTCTGTGCCGCCGCTCTCGCTGCCCCTCGTGGCCGCCGCCCGAAATGGCCCCAGCCATCTCGGGCAGCGGCCCCGGCGGCGGCGCCGCCAGGGGCGTGGCGGGGCGTGGCCGCGGCGACGTCGCCGCTGCCAGTATGAAAACCCCTCCACCGCCGTGGCCGCCGCTCGGGCACGTCATCGCCGCCCCCTTCCTATGCTAAACCATTGGGCCGCCGCCGCCGCCACGAGTATGAAAGGGGCTTAACGCCGGCACCCGATACCAGGTTCCTGATTCGGAGAACAATGTGACGAGCGCGACGGCGATGCGGAACAATTACGATCTAAGCTGGCCGCGGTAACGCAAAGAATCGTCAAGCTCGAGAGGTTTCATCAGAAGAAGGGCGGAACTGTCGACGAGCCGGCATCATCTCAGCGAGTAAAAAACCGCAGAGGCAAGTTTTGGCGGCAGCAGACGAGGACCCGTGCCCTGGAAGAGCTGCTCAAACAAGCTCATCAAAGACTACTAGGAAAATAAGAAAAGTGGCGAGCGCTCCAGCCTCGCCACAGGACTGATGTGTGATTGATCTTGTTTGATAATAAAGTTTTTTGATGATGCTGGCTATTGGTTGAGAGTATGATGGGTTCTATACCCATTCATAGTATCCAAGATATTGGTTGTCATTAACCAATGGAATAAACCATGGTAAGCGTCGCTTGCCGGTTTATTGCTGAACTAATCATTTTCTTTCAGGAAATGATAGCGCTTCGGTGGAGCTCAAAACTCAGCCGATTTAACGTATGGGTGCACGGGTGATGTGGCCTTGTACGGGCAAGCCTGAGTTAGCTCGGGCTTTGCCTGTACATGGTCATGGTCGACACGTGCACTCTACGATGCGACCTGCTGAGGACATCCTTTGAGGTAGGTTTATTTTTTCTACCCTCAGAAGGATGTAATTTAGTTACACGGCTAAGAGCAGACACTGGATATAGTAATGCTCAGAGATTAATCGCTTGTTAATGACAGCACAAGCGAATCTCCAAAAGAGAAGTCAGACATTCTCTAATGTTCTGACTATGGGAGTGCCAATAGGCACTTACTAACAACACGACATGGGCAAATACAAGACTTCGGTCTTGCGATAATGTTATGGCCTCGAACAAGTGCACATCCGTGTACGTAACGAGTAGGCGCTGTTTGATGGTACCGGAATAAGACCATGATACGACTTGGTTTGTGAGAAGCACGCACTGTGTTTGTAGTCACAGCGCGACAGCTCTCACAAGAGAAAGCCGTAAGCTAGAATCCGCTAGCTAACGGCAGTAAAAGAATAGCCTTTACGGTTATTCTAGATTCTGCTGTAATACGCAGGATCGCATCTCAGCGGGTTAGGGGTGATAAACAACGAGGCATGGAATGTCAATGGTATACGATGACATGACGTTGTATACCATCAACAACGGCCAGCGCATTTGGTGGGCCGGGGTTCCACCCACCATAAAACGTTCAGCATAGGGCTGAGCTCGTGCACATGCACTGGCATGCACGTATGAGCTTACAAACACTGGTGGATCTGTTGAACAGACGCCAAGCTGGAAAACGTGCCCGAGAAAGGAGCGCAGACAAGAAACCACAGGTCGGCGAACGCCGACGCTGAGGAAATGCGACCCGAAAAGGCGCATAAACAGATAAATAAATAAGGAAGGAAACGGATGCTCACTAAAGAAAGGATTTCTTTGTGTGAAACTTCAGGTGGAACTGCATGCAACCACAGCAGAGCAGTCAACTCGCACTACTTATTGGCTGTATTGGTAGAAATTCCAGATAGACCCACATTGTGACTATCGCTTCGCGACTGCTTTTTAGCGAGAATAGTATAAATTTCCTACCAGGTAAGGAGAAGTGATACCTTTTGTGTTTTGCCTTCTCATCGTTTTTGTAACAGACAAAGTGACAATTAAGTCTTTTCTTGTTGATGGAAAGTTTTTGTCCGATACGAAAAGAACGAAAACAATAAGTGGCTTTTAGGTTGAGGCCACCTTATAGAATTTTTCAAAGAAAGGAAAATATGAAAACGATCTAAGTATAAACTCTACATCAGATTTCCTTAGAAAGAACGAACTATGAAAACGTTGACGTTGTCGTTATGTTGATGTTGTCGGTCGTCTTTGTAAAATAGTTCACTTCCATTTTGTCACTGTTGTCAAACAGACAGAGTAGAGTGCTCCCCTCCCACTAAGATGGATCCGCCAAAAGTAATAGTCAAGTTGCAGACAGGATACCTAAATTCGACCTATAGCGGTAACATTATGGCATTTTCACGTGAAATTGGACACTATTCACGTGAGACTAAACAATCTTCTAAACAAACTTGATAACTTGAACAATCTGGTCCCAGACAGGGGTGTCCGTAAATGAAATTCGAAATTTCGTAAATCATAAATCGTAACTACGAAAAACCGGCGTAAATCGTAAATCGTAAATCGCAAGAGCCACCTGACATGTAGCGCAGTGCAGCTGAATCCTAGGTTTTCCTGCTGATGTTATTACAATAGGATCCAATATTTATTTGTTGTGTTATTTCCAGCCAAAGCTGGGCAGTTTTTTTTTTTGCCAAAGGCTTCTCCTTTTTACTTTCATTTTTCCTTTTAGTTAGGCCAAGGAGCGGGGTCTCAAATCGAAGTTTACACGTTCTAACAAGAAGAGCCTTCAAACTTGCGATGATCTCTTACAGGATATAGGGCTCCGTGTGCGGAGTCCAAAACCATAGTTAATTTTTTCGGACTGCTCTTATGTGATCGAAAAAAGGCATGTAAGAACATGAGCGCAAGGTTCATCTCGCCGTGCTGCCACCACAACGAATGTGGTCGGTTGACGCAGTATTTTGGATGTCGCCTCTTGGCGTACAGGGGGTTTCATGATTCGGTATCCGGTGTCGTTAAAGCTTTTGCACACATCGGGTCGTCCAAAAGATTAGGTTTTTTATTGGGTTCTCGAAAAACACCTGCAACGAAGTTTTCAGTCGTTTTAACAAAACCTGTTACGATCTGGCTTAGTGCCACAGGCTTGTAGGCTGTCGCGACTTTTTTGCGACATTTGTGTGGGTTTACGCCGATCACGTAGGTCAACACACCAGTCAACACGTCGATCTACTTGGGATGTTCTCGCATGGCCAGAGACTCGTGCTCTTGTGCTATCTGGTCGTGTTCAGCACTTACAAGGGAGGTCAATGTGCGTCCCGTGGCAATTTTGAAAGTGACCTATTGAGGGTTGTAGGGGACTGTAAGAGAAGCACCGTAGTGGTTTTCAAATTTCCTGCGGATATTTGGGTAGGTCAAAAATTGCAAAAAGTGTTGCACTTCAGTGCGGGCCGATATAGCAAAACTGACGTCTGGAAGTGTCATGTCGTGGTTACAATCTAACCTGCAAAAGGTTGGGGCTGGAATGGTAGCGGAATTACGGCGATCTATTAACCTGTTTGTTAGCGGTACAGTAACCAAAGTGGAACATTGAGGTGCACCGCTCACCACCAGGGACACGGCGACTGGACCGCCGAGTGGGTAGGGTGGCAAGCTTTCAAGGAGATGGATAGGTGTTCGGACACGAGGGTCGGGATACTGAATTTCTAGGCTTGCTCAATCCATTCTTGTCGATGTTAAGTGTAAATTGGCCACGGCAGTGTACCATACTGACATTATAACCGTATTTTAACCTGGATGATACAATATAAGCACAAAAAGAACGCGCAAAGCAACAGCGTTCATAACACATTCGATTGGACATTGAGAAGAACAGGTGATTTTCGTTTGCGTACAAAATAGAAAGTATTTTATGTCTTGCCCGTCTTCGTTAGGCATTGACGGTAGGTCTGCCAACATTACTGTACTTCACGACTCCAGTATCGAGGAGAAATTGGAAAAATTAGATAGAAAAGATTTTTATTTTTATTTATTTCTTTATTATTTTAATTTTGTTTTTATTTATTATACTTTATTATTATTTATTTATGATTTATATAATTTTTAAAATTATTTAATTAGTTAATGTATTCATGTTTGATTTTTTTCGACCCCATTCGAACTCTGGAGAGAACGCATAACAGTATCGATCTGTCTTTTTCATCAAGCAACCATATTGCTAGTGATCTCACGGCCGTCACATACAGCAATCACCTCACTGTACAAGAAGACGCAAAACTACCCAAATCGTCGTCATCCTTTGGCGTCGTCATTCTACATCCTCGCTTCGTTCAAGTCAAGCTTAATTAATTAAAAAAAATATATATATAATAAATACATAATAATAAAGTGTAATAAATAAAAAATAAATTAATATAATAAGGAAATAAATAAATAAAATAAGAAATTTTTCCAATTATTCGGATTTCTCCTTGATCCTTAGAGTCGTGAAGTACAGTAATGCTGACAGACCTACCGTCAATGCCTAACGAAGACGGTCAAGACATAAAATACTTTCTATTTTGTACGCAAACGAAAATCACCTGTTCTTCTCAATGTCCAATCGAATGTGTTATGAACGCTGTTGCTTTACGCGTTCTTTTTTGTGTTTATATCGTTGGTTCGATCGACTGGCCATCGATCGATCGACGCCAAGCAGGTACAAGGTATGGGAGTTCTTAGATCGTAATTCGTCGTAATCGCTTCGGATCCGCTTGGGGCTCCCCAGGGAGGACAACCGCGTGGCATATGTAGGTGGGCAACAACAGTGAGCCGCGGATCCCGGTCGGTTCGGCCACGATCACGGCGCGGATAGTTTGCCCGTCACCACCGATGACGGCGTGGGTATCACCAGCGCCGCGTAGAAATGTCAAAAGTCGCCGTAAATTGTAAAATCGTAAGTCGTAGATCGTAACCACGGCACACCCCTGGTCCTGAAATCAAAGTAAATGTCTTCCTAATCAATACGAGCTACACATCTTTATAATCCTATATTTTTGTAGCAAGAGGTGCTGTATAAAGAAGCTGCACAGGTACACCTCAAAGAAAAAAGAAAAGAAAGTCTAAATTTCTACTTCTCGCCGATCCTGTATGGAATTCGTCACGCGTTCGGCAACTACAAGAAGTTGTAAATTCAGTTTAATCTCTTGTTGAACAGGTCCAACGGCAAGACCATATACAATTTCCATGGACATTTTAGCAATTCCTGGACTCCGGTGTGGTGAAAGGCCCAAAATATGGGCGAGACTCAAACTAAGAACCTTCCTTCGGGGTGGCGACTCCTTTTTTAGGCCACTACCAGCCCACGTGGAATCACAATATAGGGCCGCGATTCTTCACTATAACATGATGTAAAGAATAAAATTTCGTACCCCTCATGTCGATACTTCACGCCAGAATTCCATGCCTTATAGATGTCGTGCGTAATGAAGTCCTTGAATAGGGTCATATTTAGAGCTGAAAGTAAGTTCTTGAACAATCAGAATCACTGCTTTGTCTTCACAAGCACACTGTGTGTTTGGTTCAGACGTGGAAATTTTCAGTCTAGATCCGTAAACATGTGTAACACTCACCGGTTTCATTACCAACCATATCCGTATGTCTCTCGAAATCATTGACCCACATCATACCCGCATTATTAACAGCACCAGGAAGTGATTCAATTTCGGAGATCAGTTTCTGCAAAGAGAGTGCTCACTGTTAGCCATTTATGTAAATTCCACGATTGAAGAAGGATTTTAGGATCTATCAAACAAACTCTATAGGAGCCACTTCACTTTGTCTTTTTGATAACAACGGCAGAATTCAAAGTGAAGTGTTTAGTCAAAAACGACGCACTGGATTGGATAACAACAAGAGCGTTCTCTTCAACATTCTCGCTATGGAAGGCCAACATGCTTATGCTTTTTTGAGATCCGCTTAGGAAGAATTTTGCAACGCAGCATATTGGGCTTCCCTGATTCAACTTTGTTTGCGTAGATCGTTGAGGAAATATCTTAACTAAACTTTCAGCGCCCGGATTCATCAGCGAAATGTCGGTAAATCGCTGCCCAGCCCGTGCCTGTTTTCGTTGTTTATTGTGTGACAGTTAGGCGCAAAGCGGCTCAGAGGGGTTAGCATAAGAGACCGGAAACAATATTTTGCTGTTCTTACAGAATGAGCGATTTTTCGTCAAGGACTTAAGAACGAATATACAGGTTTAAAGATAAAAATGAATGTAAAAACTACGGTGGCAAGCCCATATTCATACTAGTGTCCCCCCACCCCTCCCCACTCCACATCAGCCAGGCCAGGTACCAACTCGCTGACCGGGAAAAGATGAGAGGAATAGCTTTCCTTTGTTCTAACATAGGAAGGAGGTAATGGAAACGGAAAAATCAAAAAGATAGGAACCACAAGCTACATCAAGCTCGCTAGAAACTTACGCTCAACGGTGCATTCTCAGTCAATGTAAATTCTGGAACGAAGCTCGAAAACGATACAATGACTGGATTGATATATCCAAGAACACGCTTCAACTTCATCAGTGAAAAAGGAAAGAAAGAAAAAGAAAGGAATAAAATATAGCAAAGTGCCCCTGCGCATGCGTTCAGCTCAACGAGCTCAACTCTTTGCCACGGATCAGACATTAGCAGTGGAGCGTTATCGGTGCTTCAACGCATCGTTTACCCGACGCTCTAGCGGGTTAACCGTTACAACGGTGTTCACCTGAAGTCTACCACGCTGCTGAGTCACGGTACGTAGCGGTTTCCGTTGTTTTACCGGCCGGTAAATCGTAATGAATCTGAGCCCAGTAGCAAAGGCGACCATGCTTTTCCTTACTTTTGAGCTTTCATAGCTACCAATGCTCATGGTCGCTGCAAGTGTAACCCGCTAGAAGTTCATGGCGTGATCTCTTATTTTAGTGCGCTAAAAATCGCTACTTTCCTGCACTCTAGAGCAAACTTTGCATCATCGTTTTGCTTAAAAAATGAAACCGCAAAACTCTAATGCAATTTCATACAATGTTTTCAATTTTTGGAGCAGGTGAATTGAAAATAAAAATGCTATAACGCAGTTTTCCTTAGAGGAAGTTATTTTAGCCGCCACAGAAAGTCTCTACTTTAGTTTTGAAGACGAAGATATTGATTATAAAGATGCTAAGTTTGATTTCAATAAGCTCAAGCTTGAAAATGCTATATATTGGACCCCGCAATGATTGGTTTCAATGTTTCTGATTTGGTTTTTCATTTCTGGCACTTCTGCTGGTCCCCACTAGTAGCCCTAGTAGCCGTTAAAATTTGCCTGTTTTTTTACTGCCTTGCTTGTCTTTTCTCAGTATTTTAGGCATATCGCCTTACCTTTGTGTGATTTACCACATCGCATCCATACATGCCTCTGAGTTGAACATAAAGGACAACTCCATAGCTATATGGGAAGGAGAGTAGGACTTCCTTGACATTCAGGCTTCACCTGGACTTCAGCGAAAAGTTCAGCCACTTACTTTAAATCTGCTGTAGCCAACAGGATCGTCGAAGTGCGGCGGATTTTCAATAAAGAACAAAACATTGAAAAACTCTGGCCAAACCTGGAAATCAGTGCACGTTAACTAAAATAAGAATTCTGTAGGATAATAATGGATAACTGCCAACTTACTACATCACTCATAAGGTGTACACCCTTGTTACTAGGTGAGTCGTCTGGGAGAAGATCGCGGTAGTCAATATTTGATTTAACCTAAACTTAGAAAAACTACACAAAGGCCTCAAAAAGTCTGATATTCTTGCAAACAGGAACGAACCTTCGCTGATCCAATGTATGTGGGAAGAGCTAGGCATAGGCAGAACACTGACGTAGCAAAAATCTTCAGCCAAGCAGAACTTGGAAGACTGTGAGCAAAGCGACCTGCAACTTGACTGGATCTTTTCTATTTAGTATCTGAGGTTCCTAAACAATTTCAGCTATTTTTACCTATGTTTCAATTCTGGAAAGCACTTTTTAAAACAATAAACATGATCTTCACGTCAATGTGGACACATACCAAGTAATCATAGACACTTTTCAGGCAAAAATGGATACTCTTCTAAGCAAGAGTTGCGCTTTTAAAATCAAAATGAATAACGTTCAAAAGAAACCGTCTGAATTGTAATTAAAATGTTATTTCTAGGGAAGAATAATGGCATATTATAAAAAGCAGAAAGCCAGCAATTTTTATTGTATTAAAAGAATAGACCGATCAGTGTACTTGTCCAGGTAGGTGCTATCGCGGAACGTGATTTTTGTAATTGTTCAGGAAAACACATGCGATTCCACTCAACGAGCGATTGCTAGAGGGGCTGCGAGTGCCGTTCCGTTCACCCGCTGATCACGCCAACCGGCATTTGAACTGCTCATCTAATATTGGCGCCCATTTCTAGAACGTTCCTCAAGTACATAAAAGGGCAGCTCAGAGCGTGGGAACAGTCATTCGCCGTGTTCTACCATCGCTTGCCGTCCCCTGCCGCACTCTGCTGCGTCCTGCCGCCCTCCATCGGTCTTCACCTGTCTCTTCGTCCTGAAACTCTCCTTTAAGGCCAACGAGGGGGAGTTTGCGATTTAGCAGTGCAAAAGGGGGGGTTGCGATTTTATTCTTGAAACCATAAATGCGACTCCCCACCGTAGCAAGGACAGACTTGGGAGCGATTGCGATGCAGACCTCAGCAAACGAAGCCTGCCTTCCTTCTTGACCTATAGCTGTCATCCCACTATCGTTCATGCTTGTTATCCTAGGGTCCTTGTGTGTGAATTGCCTTATTGCCCCCTTGGTTCTTGAAGTGTCTTATTTCACCTTTTACTCCTCCGTGAAATACATTCGTCTATTTCGTGTACTATATTTGTTAACCCTTAGTTGTTCGCTTTGATTTAGTTACCCAAGTTTGAGGTTCTGGTTGTGCCGTTAGTAAACGATTCGTGTTCGTCGAATTAATAACACACTCGTGGCGTTTTTATGTGCTATTGTCATTTGGCTGATTGCGCAAGTGTTGCTCACATGAAGGTCCAAAGTTAAGTTAAGCATGTTCTCTACAATTGTTTTTGCTGCACTGATATTAGGGGGGGGGGCCAAAAGTAATGAGACAAAATGAAAAAAATCTTTATCTCCTTATAACTCAATTACAACTCAACGATGCTGAGGAGTGTATTTGTCATTAAGGGCAAGGACCTTGCTGCCATCGCTCAGCCAACTTCCTGATCCCATCCTTCCAGAACTGCTTGAGCCTGGTGTTGATCAACTGCTCGATATGGTTGTCAAGGACTGCTTGGGTTCTTGTGTCCCTTCCGACTAGGAAGTCCTGTAGGCTCAAGTAGTAGTGGTAGTTGCATGGAGAGATGTCCAGCGAATACGGTGGGTGAGGCATGTGAACGTAGCCCAGCTGCCCAAGCTTATCCGTGCTTACTTGTTCCCGATGGGGTGCGGCGTTGTCGAAGAGGAGAACCTTCTTGAAACGCTGCGAATGAATAAGAGCGAGTCGCCGGCCCATCTCCTCTATTTCGTTCACCATGGCCTTGGAGTTCATCGCGGTGCTCTTGGGAAACAGCCTCCGGTAAACCGTTCCATGGGCGCAGACCCAAAAGCTCCAAAGATGCTTCTCGCCGTGAACATCTCGCCGAACGAAGGTCGGTAACAATTCACCAGGCCTCACCCAGACTCGCTGCTTGGCAGGGTTAAGGTAGAAGACGTACTTCTCATCTTGCGTGAATATTGAGCCCAGGCTGCTCGGGGTTGGGAATTGGGGGAGATTTGAGCGACACAGGTCGACCCGTCAGACTGGTGTTTCGGCATGAGACAGGCTGGGGTTTTTGGCATGCTTCTGGAAAGGGCGGAAGTGGTAACTTTTCAGATGGGCTTCAGTAAGTAGCATACAAACATACAAATACAACAAGCACGAAACCAGACTCCAGCCACGAGATATAAGGACACGGCACGGGGTGTCTCATTACTTTTGCCCCCCCCCCCCTAGTAATAAGTGCTTAGCTCCACGCAACCAGAATTTTTACTATGAATCGGGTGAAAATCGCAATGTTCTGGAAGTGTGCTTGGTGCCATCTCCCTTTGAGAATAAAACATTCCGCTTTGCTGCGCCCAGGAAAAATTCTGGTTCCAATATATTTCTTAAAAACAAAGACTACTATGAACTTTCACACAGTGTGTTCACGTTCTGAGCAGGTAAATTTTAAAAGTTTTAAAGAAAATTTTACTAAATTTTCCTTTAGGCAAAAATGTATTTTTAACTTTGTAGAATGGTTTAATCTAAAAGAGTCTCGCTTTAATTTCCAAGACGCACAGTTTGATTTCGAAAACGTAGAAGCTTGCGCAGAAGAATGCCCAGTTTAATTAATTTTCTTAAGCCCAAAGTGGCTGGCACTGGGATGAGATCCGTCTGTGATATTGTAGACACTCACAACGATGTTTTATTACGATAAAACTCTAGCGCCAGGCGGGACTTGAAACAGCGTCACATGCTAACCGGGCAGGAACACCGGGAATGACCATTTTGATGTGAAAACGGTATAGACACTTAGTAAATTCACGATTTTTCCAAATATTTAGATCAGGACGGCCGTAGAATTTTCGTCATCGTTCCTAAATACAGGTCATTTCAAAAGTTTTTACCGTCTGGTGTCGAAAATGTTTCAGCTCTCTTGAATATTTCCTGCTTTACAAATGAATAGGCGATTTGGTATCTTTAAATGATAAAAACAATGAAGGACGACGTTAATCAATTACTGTTTAGACTAGACCACGCACTGCACTTTAGGATATCTTGAATTTAACTGTGCGCGTTTCGTCTATGCTGTCTTTGTGTGGCCAGCGACGGAGAGGTCAAAGCTCTATCCTTACCAGAGAAGTATGGCAGCTACTTAACCACCCCAGAAGAGTTGTAGGCTTGGTGTGTCTAGGCAGAACTCGAACCCAGAAACTCGGTTAGGAGTGAACGCACCATTCGGCGCCTCATACGACTACACTATGCACTCCACGTCCAGACAGGATTAGCTGTATAGTAATTGTTTAGTTTTAAAACATAGGGCTACGCTCTAACGGGCGCGCGATGTTTTGACGTGATAAGGGCGCATGTAGCGCAGTCGGAAGGGGTGTCGGCTGTCGCGTGCACCCGATACCCGGTTCCTGGTTCGGATTTTCCGCCCAGGCCAACGAAGCCTTCCCTCTCTTCAGGTCCCTCCAGGGTCGGTGACGTTGTGCCAGACTTGCCTGGGAATGACAAAGCGCTGACGTGTTCATCGGCTGGCCACCGCAAGTCATTGTATAGGCCAAATGCGCATTAAACAATGTTCAGGGCTTTACTCAGAAGCCATGAAAAGACTGCAATATTGATGGATTCCTCAAAACCGTCTCTACATGTGTTGCTGCCGCATCCTACGTCCACTCTGTTCTCCTCTAAACCGCCTCTTCTTCGTGTTCGGCTTCCATGTCCATCCTCTGCACCACAGGCGGTAAAGGTAGCTCGGTCCTTTTCCAGAACTTTGCTCTCCGCGCGGTCAACAATAACTTAGGTCGCTTCGCCGACAGCATTCAAATCGTCTCCACTACATCCGGTAGAATTAGAATTCGTGGCGCACCCCAAGAGAGATTGAATAACGCCGTCCTTTGTCCTTTATACCTTGTGGGCTACGTTCAGGCAACGCCAACATCTTCAGCGAAAAGCAATGATCTATGCTTACCCAGCAGCGCGTCAAATACGGGCTTGGGAGGCATCCTCGGAGGCTTCGACGCTTCCTGAGGCAACTGACGATGTGTCTCAATGGGACAGCACCATGCCATCACCGAAGTGAAGAAACAAATCTGAAAATGCCCAACGAAGGGAATATTCGTATAGGAAGGTTTTGTCGACGCTCTAACTCACTTGATAAGCATAGACAAAAAGAACGGTAAAACCCAAGTAGGAAGAAAGACCAGCGAATTCTTCGACTGGAAAGAGACCACCGGCGAGCAAGCCGATAGCTACGGAGGAGATTGCGGTTAACGACGGAACACAGGAGGAGAACACCTGAAAGATTAGGATGAGCTTGTTCTGGGATCCTCGACCAAGTGTCTAGGTGAAGAGACTCTCTAAAAAATTGGGTGCCAGTGTAGATCGTTCTACTACACTCTCCTAACATGGACTGTTTTGAGATGAAATACTCAAACACAAAGGCATGAGGAAACTTTGTCACAAAACAAAAAGAATTATCGGAATGCAGTTAGAGCTCAAAAACTATCGCAATACATTTTTCACATCCTCTTGTGAGATTCCTGCTCTAAAGGACTGCCTCATAAAATTTAAGAAGAGAGAGGAAGAAACCTCATAAAATGTGAAAGTGACGTATCTGACCAGTAAGCAAAATAAAACAAAACTTTCCAATCCGAATTCTGCTACTTTTTACGGATGAATTTAACGACCTTTCATTTGGGGTTACTATGGATATCTCTTACACATTTCCGACAAATATTCAAGCTGTATCTTCAGATTACCATCCTTCTATATACATAGAGGAACGTAGAAGCTTCGAAAAGATTCCAGGAGGCTAACTTATCTCTAATTTTTTGCAAACGACTTTATGCTATTGCTGTTTTTTGTTATACATAACTATATTATATTTTATATTTTCACAAACCTATTTTCTGTTTCATTTTTGCTAATTTCTACGAAGAAAATGCTTGTGAGGAGAGGACAAGTTCCTGATGTCCCATCTGGGGCCGGATTCGTCAACGACTAACCCTTGGGTATAGAGGGTAGAGATAGGGATAGATGCGTCACGGTGAAGCCTGCGTCTCTGACTCTTACCTTATCTCTACCTGGCTCTTATCTTATTTCTACCCCGCATACCCCGCATACCCATAGGTTTAATGTTGATTATTGATGAATCTGGCAACTGATGGCAACTGATGGCAAAAAAGGTGAAACTGTTGTCACTGAATGCTCAAGCTACGTACATCTAAATCATGCTAAAGAGGGTGGCCACTTACCGTTCTGTCCTGAAGATCATTGATGGCACACTCATGTTCAATGGAACGAACACCTCCGAGCGTTCCAGCTATCGTATCTATTATAGATCGTCAAGCCAACATGGCTGGCGACCTAGTGCCGGAGCTGGGCAGAAGGTAGCGAGCGGCTGGGGGGGGGGGGGAGGGGGCTTTCAAGCGCGTCGAAGAAGTCGCAAAGAAGACAAAGAACGTCCGGCTCCGTGCTCACCTATTCCACTCCACTGCTCGTTCTTAAGCTTTAGAAATTTGGGCCAACAAAACAGCAGGATGAACAGGAGAGCAGAGTCGCTCAGCGAAGAATCAAGAGGACGATGTGCGGAGTGACACACACGACTCATGCAAAAGAGAGAAGGCCTCAAGAGTTCCGAGCTTCGACGACGTTCGAAGATTAGAGACGCCGTCACATGTACCAGGTTGCTGAAAATGAGGTGGGCCGTCCACGTAATGCGTTTTGCGGACACTTTTTGGACAAGAGCTGTCAGCGACTGGATTCCGCGGAAGGTGAAGAGAACACCAGGACGCCCATCAACGCGTTGGTCGGACTTCTTCATGATAGGCCCTGAATCTCACGAACGAGGAAGATCCACTGGAGCACTCTGGCACGAGACAGTGACGAATGGAGAAACAAGAGGAGAGATGACAGATGACGTTATTTTCACTCTAGAGGAAGAAACCAGAGGATGTCGTTGGCACTGAAGTACAGACGAAGTGAATCTTACGTTTGCGAAAATTGCGCATGCCAGGAGGCGGCTTAGCTGGATAATTTTTTGTACCTCAAACCATCTATAGAAATATAGAAAGATCATTTGGGTTTCAATTCTAGTTGCCTCTCTACACGATCGTTTATTCCGCATCAGACATTGGGGGAGTGCACCAGTGGGCATCTTAGGATGCCGCACGTCGGGAAGGCACGGCATTAAGTCTCTCTACCACCTCGACCCATAGGAGCTTCTTCGTCCAGAAATCGATTGTTTCAGTCACCATCGATTTAGAGATATCCTGTATCATTGAATCATCGGGAACTATACATCATGATGCAAGGGCTGCAGCAAGAGCTAGCCCGGCTGAGGCCGCAAGTTCATGACCTCGTGCAGTAAATATCTGTGCACTACAGATATGGTATTCTATTGCTGCAGTGACTGCTAAGCTAGGCAAGTCGTCCGCTCAAATGCTCAACGAAAAGGGGTTGCCGATCTATCACAAGAAATGGGGTATTACCCAAAGGAACACCTTTGGTCCTCGATAGCTCAACGCTTATAAACACGGCGGAATTTCAGGCTGCTGGTCGTCAATAAACGGATTTGAAGACTTATGAAGGCTGGTGAGGTTAACACACAGGATGATTATTTCGGTAGTGCCTTCCGCTTCTCTAGCACAAACGTTCTTGACGTTGAAGCCTCGCTTGCATCGGTTTCCGCAGCCAACAATAGGTAGAATCGGCTAATGGCTAGCGCTGGTGATAGAAGGACTGTTATCCTAAGAACGAAGCATGCTCAGATCAACGCCTCTAACAAATAGCAGAAACGATTGTCGCCATCTGCGAGGAAGCATGACGTTCCACGAGGAACGTCTCAACATTATGTAATGCTAGCTCATCCCTGGTGAGGAACAGGAGTCGTAATAGCAGGGATACACTTCCGTAGGTTAAGAATCTCAACCACCCCGAAGTAAAAGGTTCTACAATGTTTGAAACATCCTTCACAATAAAATACGGTAGAATTCGGCTAACAGATGATATGCTCAACTATTAGGTTGTTCCATAAGTCTTCGCCGTTTCTTCAACGATTCACTGCAGATTTCGCCGCCGGTCTCTTGCATAGCGCTGCATAGCTTTCGAAAGAGAATGATTTGCTCTATCAGAATTGTGTTCCATTTCTTTTTTCATCATGAATTTTGTCAATTTTTAGGTCGTTGAAGTGAAAAGTGAAAAAGTGCAAAAGTAGTCATTTGCGCACTTGTTCTCTCCGCTTAGGTTTGTAATTTTTGCGCAGTTTTTATAGCGTTTGGAAGACAATGTTCTGTACTACAAGAATATGTGTTGGTCCCATTTTCTCATCTGCCCTTTATTGATTTTTAGTCCATCAGATTGGGAATTCCGACTTTTCCGTCCGAATTTTTACCAAAACTCCGGTTCTGTGGTTGGACTTTTTTGCTTGGTGTTATATGTCGTTTGGAAGAGGATGTCTTGCTCAGTGAGAATTTGTGTCGCGTTTATTGGCTCACGCTGATTTCTGTCGAATATCAACAACTGAAGAAGGAGAAGGAGTTGTTGGTGAAGACGGTTTTTCTCTTTTTGGCATTTTGTTGACATTCAATAGAAATCAATAAACGCGACATAAACTCTCATAGAGCAAGACATTTTCTTTCGAATGACATATAACACCAACCCAAAAAGTCCAACCACAGAGCAGGAGCTGTCGGCAAAAATAGCCATCCTCCTTCGGACTCGACTTCTGTTTCTGAGTGCTGTGCGCGCGCAGCTCGATAGCTCACGCGAGCAGCAAACCCGGATCAGATGACAGATCCAGAGACTGACTTGTCCACGGTGCGTGCCAGTGAACTCGTGTCGCAACCAACCACATGACCTGAGTCATTCCAAATTTTTGCTCATCTCGCTCAAGAGATCGAAAGGTGGAGGACTGTAGCTACAACTGTGCGTTAGATGAAGCGAAATGCCCAGAGAAAAGGGTAACGTGGACCTATTACGATGAATTACAATAACGAACTCCCGTGTAATAAGAAATCCATTTAGATAAGGGTGTATGTGCTGTTGACAACAACACCGCAAGAAAGTGCGGGAAGCCTAGACATTTCCTGAAGATTGCAAGAAAGCGGCGTCAAGACAAAAGACAACAAGTGGATACAATTTCGTGGATAGCCCAAGGCTTCTGGCAGAGTGAGCAACTTAAAATGATATTCAACACAGTACTAGAAAACTGTCGCGTCATGCAACAGGAATTCGACGACAGGGCAACGTAACCAGATGCCCTTCAAGTCGGTTTGTTCACCAATCTGAACGTTGTGAGCAAACCCATATGCCATCTATAAACTATTCAGATGTTTAGATCTCTCTGTTTCGCATCGAACTTTTAAGAGCAATGCGCATATTTTCCGTAGCATCTTGCATGCCTACAATTTTTAGCTGACATATAGAAGGTTTATAATAGGGAGCTGAGGAACAGTGCGCCGTCGTGGGAGTTGCTATATCTTCTATGATAATAAGTCAACAACTCGTTTCCAGGTATACAGTGCGTATGTTTCAAAATGAATGCATCTTTAAAGTTTGTGTATCGTCTGCCTGTGGTAAAAATTTTAAGAATGTTTGTTTTCTGCTGTTTTGGCTTCTCTGTGTTTGAGTAACAATTTCTGCCAAATGTGGTTTTCAGCGTTATGAATTTTTTCGAAAACTTCTGAGCATACGTAATCCGGAGAACAACGCTAAGGATTTCTTTGTACTTTAATTCAAAGAGAGTGTTCTACACCTTACTGTCACCATTATCTCATGGACAGAGCGGTGAAGGGATAGAGCGACAGTACGAGGAGAAGTCCGGATGACCTATCCTTGTCAGAGGAGAGGGCGTCGCACGAAAACGAAACAAACTGAAACATTGTGACCTATTCCAACTTGGAAATTTCAAAGAAAGATCTAGTTAATTAGCTGCTTAGCTAGTTCAGCGCATAGATTTTTAAAAATAGTTCAATTTCAAATTTGCCGCCGTTTTCGAAGTGACAGAGTGAGGTGTCCCACTCCAACTAGAATTAATGGATTATCTAATACCAGACGTTCAGCGGCCTAGGGGCCTAGGGGCCGCTAAACGTCTGGTTAGGGGCTTCGCCCCCAAACCCCGAGAACAGAACAACCCCATCCCATCTGGTTGGGGCCCAATCTTCCTCCTTTCTTTTTAGGTCTTCTTACAGTAAAAAAAAACTGGTTTTACTCCTTGAATAGTGCCGTGGGATATGGTAGGGCAGAATTTTCACTGCGCATATGAAGCCCATCCACCCTCCATCACATGCACGCGATTTATTCTCTGAAGCGCTCGTTCTCTACGTGTTTCACCCTCCTCCTCCCGAAATACTTGTGCCGGCAAAGAAACGGAGTGAGAATCAAGCACGCGCATATGACACTGAGTACCGATTAACGTGTCACTACGTTGCCACGACGTCTATGACACTCCTTCTGCACTCTGACATACGTGCCACGACTTCTGTAAGCCGTCTTGAGAAATCCGACACACATTGAACGATGTTGAGGGAAAATGCTGCTCTCCCCCCCCCCCCTCTAATGGTCCCCTTTGTTGGTCATCTCCTATTGGTTGCCCTTACTCGGAATTCCTACGCACGTTGGACGACGTCCTCAGCACGTCTTCTGAATCCCTACGCACATCGGACGACGTCTAGCGCAGGTCTTCTGAATCTTGACTCACGACGTCTAGCGGAGGTATTCAGAATACCTACGCACGTTAGACGACGTCTTCAGCACGTCTTTTGAATCCCTACGCAAATTGGACGACGTCTTCGGCACGTCTTCTGAATCCAGACGCACGCCGAACGACGGCTAGGGTACGCCTCCTGAATCCCTCTGCACTCGCTCCCCATTCATGCCCGGACGTGTTGCCCCTTGAATATCTCGCAAACTTGGACGATCAGCCGCCAAGGATATAGCTCGTCAGCAATTGCCCATAGTTAAGCTCAAAGAAAGCCCGGCTGGCATACGCCGCACTTTCATAGGTATCTTCTGGCTCTAGTCCTTCCTCCTCGTGAGGGACACGTGACATTGGCCGATTATATATTGTAGGATGCTAATTTAGTAGCGACATTGGAAAGTGAACATTTTGTGAGGCAGTTGGCTTGAACCAATGAGCGTTTGAAATTTAACTGTGAGCAGTAGTGCACTGAGAAATAGGAAAGACTGGTGGTGGCTTACCTTTGCCATCTGTTCAACTTGGCTGCTTCGCCTTGTATCGGCAATCCAAGTGTTGTAGAGAATTAGAGCTCCATCAATTCCTGAACTCATGATCGTATTGTAGTTATTGAAAGTGGTTAACTAAACCCATAAAATGTTATTTTATGACAAGAACAACGATTGATTACATATAAAAATGGACGCTCAAAACGAAAACTCTATCAGTAAACTCGATCACGCATCTCAAAGAGTTACATAGCTTTTTGGCTTCCGAACTCACCGATAGCATACGCTAAGGCTAGAGCAACAACACTGATGGAATTCGTGTGAAGTCCCAGGAATGAGCACGATGCCAAGGCGCTCACCAGAGCCATGAGCGGCAGCACACCAGCGGCAAGCGTGAGGGCTGCAACTCTGGAAAGCACCTGGTCAAAGCAGGTCTATGTGCTGATTAAGCTTTGATTTATTTATTTATTTATATTTTGATTTATTTTTTATCTGCTGCAATATGGAAACCTCCTACACATAAACTGCCCCTCGCTCCTAATATATACCATTTTCTGATAAAACTGGACACCTTTCAAACCAAATTCGACACTTTTCTAAGCGACTTCGACGCTTCTGAAATAAGAGAGAATATCCCCCCAATTTGAAAGGAGAACCTTTCGAGGTAAATTAGTGACTACTAAAAAAGGTTAGAATAACTTTTCGTCCAACGAAACCTTCCTTTTAAAATGACTTTCTTTGCAATTTTTTAATTCCCTATCCCAATAAGTGAGCACACCGTTTGAAATTTCATAATGCTTTACTTCTCGAACTAAACTACTGGTTGAAAAATTATTTCAATATGAATGAAGTAACGCAAGAATTCTCCAATGCTAAAAAGAGATTGCGCCATGCACTTGTCCAGGACCTCATGATTTTCGTTTCATTGGTAGCAAAAATTATGTTTGCGCTGAGCTGCACACTTGTCAATTGTACAGCAAAAATAATGAACAATAATAATAAACCGCGTTGCACAATCTTCTTTGCGAAGCGAAACGCATTCTATTCGTACCGAACGTCGTGGGCGCTATTTGAATGTGTAGTTGGCCATACAATGACTTGCGGTGGTAAGCAGGTAAACAAATCAGCGCTTTATCCTACCCAGACAAGTCTGGTACCAATTCACCACCACGAAGGGATAGAAGGCTTGATTGGCCAGGGCGGGAAATTCGAACCAAGAGCCTTGTGTCGGGTGTATGCGACTACCGGTGTCTTCCCCGACTGCGCTGCACGCACCCACAACGGAAATATTTGTAGAAAACAGACACATTTTGACTTCGCAGCAAGTAAGCAGCATTTTCACTATCGATCAAATTAAAATCGCAACGAGATAGAGAAGTGCATGGCGCAACCTATTTTTAACTCGTTAAAAATCGCTGCCGCACCTTGCTTTAAAATGTGTTTTAAAGCACAAGGTTTCCTCAAGAATGTTTTTATAAAATTTCCAACTGCGCAGAGAAACTAAAAATTTCAGGAAAAAATCGTTCTAAATCGTTTGGAAGATGTTTAGCTTAATTTTAAAAAGGCAGACTCGCTTAGAAGAGTGTCTCTACCTTGACGTGAAGGTTATACAGTTTGATTCGATTTGATTTGATTAGGTATGGGCAGAGCGCGCACCAACTAATGAAAACAGAAGAATAAAAAACAGGAGAACAGAAGAAACAGGAGTAGGGCTAACTAATGCAGAACAATGTAATGGGTAAATTACAAACTCAACACAGTTTTGAAACACTTAATTGGCTTGTTTAAGCAGATGATTCATTCACAAGCTTTGTGACCAATGACTTAAAAAGAGAGAGGTTTTTTGTTGAAAATTCGATTTGTAAAGTGTCCCGTTCGATTTGGAAATTGACGGCTTTCATTTTAAAGGTCAATATGTTTTCAAAAGTGTACAGTAGAGTTTGCCTTGAAAAGAGTTATTCTAAACGTGTCTAATTTGACGTGCAATTTGTATATTTCCTTAATTATTTCTGTCATAATTACGTGCTGAAGTTACAGTGCAGAAACAGAAACGGAAAAAAATCACGTGCAGAAGAACAGACAGATGTAGGAAACTAGTGCAATATAATAAAAGAATTAGCAGAGGCGCCTCTTTCACAACAACCACAAAAAGACCGTTAAAAAGCGAGCTGTAAACGTAGGCCGCAAACGGCGATGTTACTTTAAGGTGGTGAGAGACATAAAAAGGGGCAAATCCAAGTGGGATTTGACACAGTTGCAGGAAGTAAAAAAATCGTTAACCTAAGCTAGGCTACTCCAGAAAGGTGCTATATGCACTATATCTGTCAAAACACATCCAATAGGTAAAGGATAAAAGTAATTAATTAATTATTTTTAGGAGCACCCCACATTCTACTTCTACAAGGGGGAATTTGAACACTTATTTGGCAAGGACGTGAAAGACGTCATGCATTTGGCAGCTCTTCAAAGATTCCTAATGGCCGTGATATAAATGGCTTTTCTAATGCGAAGAAGAGTCCTCGCTGTCCTTGTTAACCTGATATGTGCCAGCACTGCAGACTGGCGCATGTCGCGTGTGACCCTGATTAACACGCATTGTCTCGCAACAGTCGCTCTCAAAAGTCAAGCTGCCAACGGATTCCCTCATGCGAACTTGGAAGTCATCTGCTAATTCAAGGCCATGCTACGTAGCTGCCGCCTGTCGCCGTGCAAGACGGTGGGCGGGCGCTGAATCACGGGGTTGCACTCCCCTTCCTTTGCCTTATCCCTATTTGGACTCTCCACGTATTCAACAACTATGTGACCAAACCGCACTCACACACTTTTAGCACATGGTTCTCGAACCTCCGAAGACTAAACATATATTCCATGTGCGACTGTCCTTGAATCTCGGCATGCCTTACTAGGAAACTATCTCAACGGTAGGTCTGAACGGCCGAAGTGTTGTAGATGAACAGAATCGCCTCTCTCTGGGAAACAACAAAATGCAAGTATCTCGACCCAAATACAACTCTACAGAGTTGGGGACGACGGAAGTGGGGCAGTTGGCGGCGCTAGCCCTGTTCCTGCTGGCGGCAGGCGGGCTCAAGTTGGCTGGAAACAGCTATGATGGGCGAGCGATGGTGGCGCAGTGTGTAGAGGGGTGGCGTAATTCCCATAATCGCTATTTCCAGCCAACTTGAGCTCGCACTCTGCGTGCAGGCACCGGGTTAACTCCACCAGCGACCCAACTTCTATTGTCCCTAACTCTGCGCAAAGTTGTATTTTGGGGTCGAGATATTCGTATTTTTTGTTTCCCAGAGAGAAGCGATTCTGCCCATATACAATACTTGGGCCATTCCGACCTACCCCATTGGGATAGTCTCCTGGTTAGAACGGGGTGGAAGGTAGTCGTAGAGCTGTCGTGCCAAGATTGATATCGAACCTTTATTCGCCTACGTTTCGGCGTAACCGCCTTCTTCAGAGCCTGGAAAAGACAAGGGAGTTAGAGAAATTACCCTTCCAAGAGTCATTTCAAGCTTCAGCCATCTCAGAAGTTAAACGGGAAAGAGAAGAACCGTGAGGAAGATAGCCCAACTGACGTTATGTAAACAGCCGAAAGGCTGTTGTATCACCCTTCGAATGGAGACAAGTATGGGCGAATGAGGTTCTCCCTTCGGTTCAATCCCTTAGCGACCTTCTGGCTGGCGTCCCCCGGGGTCAAGCCCACAGACGTGGACAAATGGACTCCTGGGTTACGGCCACCCCGTTTCTCCTTTCCATTGATTGCGGGGTTCTTGAACGCAATCTACAGAATCCCTCCAGAGCCTTGCGCGCTGCGATTTCGACCTCACGAGTCACGGGATCTGCAGCTTCACTCCAATCACTGCGTCACTACGACTTCGCAGCCTGTCTCCCCCAAAGGTGAGGCGATTTTGTTTCAAACAGCTGCCCAACTGTTATCGAACAGCGAGTTCAATTCCTCATCTAGGGAAATGGCATCTCCCATTGCCTTATCGAACAGGTATGTTGCCCACAACATGCCCAAAGGCGTCAACCACGGGCACTATGTAGCACTCATTCACAGGGCACAATTGCGTGATCAAATCGCATTCACGGTACCTTTTACCTCCGACGCTCTCAGCGCTCAAGTACGGGAGTGCATTCGTAAGGCTGACCTGGGTGGCATCGTTAGGGTCGTTGAGGTACCCAAGGCTAATCTCAAGGTGCAACAGGAGAGGAACCGTCTTTATGACTGCGCTTGTGAAACGCATTCCTGCGTGGTCTGCCCATTCGGCAGGGAAGGCGACTGTAGAGCTTCTGGAGCAGTATACCTCATAACTTGCATTGAATGCAAGGAAGAATACATTGGTGAGAGGGGCAGACCACTTTGTGTAAGGGCCTCTACAGAGTCTCGCGGCAGCACCACGAGAACTCGTCCATATCGCTCCCGCCGCAGTGGGACCCACACTGCCACTGTGGTTGAAGCCGTGGCGCGGACGAGTTGTCGCGGAGCCGCCGCACGCAAAGGTCCCCGAGGGCTGCCGCAGTTCACGGCGGCTCTCACCCGCCGCGCCAGGAGCTGCGGGTGAGACCCGCCGGAGGGCGTGGTAGATGGGTGTCCATTATGGTTCATCTATTCTAAACATTTTTTCAAACGAATCAGCATGCTAGGGATATAGCAGGATGGTGCATAATTTCTGTCAATAAAGAGCTTGACAACCAACAATATAATCACCGGTAGTGTCGACAAATGGAGGCGTATGGAATCCTGCACTCAAAGCGTAACGCAAAAAAAGCCATAGCACAATATTAGGTAACCTGAATTGCACGGAAAACCTTCGTTGCCTTCCAGCCACAAGTGAGCCGTGTGAGGTTTAGGGGAAACCCTTGCAAAAATGCAACAATAAAGCAGACCGTTTTTAAAGTATCAGCTATAACTGAATCGGACAGTCCGCCCGGACTCAATAAGGCATCGGAGGGAATGCTGTCATCACAAGGGCTACCACGTTATCTCCGAGCTTCTTTTCAACCGAGGAACTTTTAGTGGAGTTAGAACGACAAAAGTGAGATCAGACACAAAATGGCACAGAACTGTAGAGTTATAAGGAGTGTTCTATTAGATTTCGGGGCTTACATTCAAGAACTCCTAACTTGGCATAGAAAACGCTTCTTCACAAAAGAAAAAGCGTTTTGCTCACTACATCTCTGACATTCTTAGAAGCCGCAACTATGGCAAAAATACGCAGTATTGCGTACAGTGACCCTCGCGGCGCCGCACCACCCACCGCTGTCATGGCAAGTCCGCAGCACCCGCAAGACTCTGCTGCCGGCCTAAGGGTAAAGGAGCATGTAGATGGGCTCAACAGGTGAAAAATCGCGACACCCTTGGGAGAGCACAGGCTGCGAAGTCATAGTGGCGCAGTGGTAGAAGTGGCGGTGACGATCCTAGCTCGCGAGGACGACATCGCAGCGCGCAAGGTACTGGAGGCGCTGTGGACTTCGTTCAAGAACCCCGCATTCAATAGGAAGGAGGAAGGGGTGGCCGTAACCCAGGAGGTGGCTCTATTTGCCGACCTCTGGGGTCTTGACCCCGAAGGGCGCGAGCCAAATGGTCGCTGAGGGGTTGAACCAAAGGGAGAGCCTCATTCACCCATACTTGTCTCCATCCGAGGGGTGATAAAACAGCCTTTCGGCTGTTTACATAAGGTCAGTTGGTCTTATCACGGTTTTTCTCTTTTCCGTTTAACTTCTGAGATGGCTGAAGCTTGGAATGACTCTTGGAAGTGTAATTTATCTAACTTCCCTTTTCTTTTCCATGCTCTGAAGAAGGTGGTTGCGCCGAAACGTAAGCCGAATAATGATTCGATATCAATCTTGGCACGATAGCTCTACGACTACCTTCCACGCTGTTCTTACCAGGAGATTATCTCAACGGTAGGTCGGAACGGACCAAATGTTGTATAAGGGTAGAATCGCCTCTCTCTGGGAAACAAGAAAATGCAAATATCTCGACCCCAATACAACTCTGCACAGAGTTAGGGACGACAGAAGTTGGGCCATTGGCGGCGTTAGCCCTATGCCGTTAGCCCTATACAGCGATTATAGGGACGCCGCCCCTCTACGCACTGCGCCACCATTACTCGCTCGTGATCGCTATTTCCAGCCAACTTGAGCCCGCCTTCCGCCTCCAGGCATAGGGTTAACGCCGCCAACGGCCCAACTTCTGTCGTCCCTAACTCTGTGCGGAGTTGTATTGGGGTCGAGATATTTGCATTTTGTTGTTTCCCAGAGAGAGGCGATTCTGCCCATATACAACACTTGGGCGGTTCCCACCTACCGTTGAGATAGTTTCCTGGTTAGACCAGCCCTATTTTCACTTCTTTTTTACGTACGTTAATGTCGAGTCATATGGGAAAATTCAGACACGTCTGGTGCCAGCTCAGCTAGTACGAAGGTGTCGCAGACTTAGCTAGCTTAGGTGGGGCCCAAACCATGAAACCTGAAGCGCGGTGGTCGCGGCAGCCCTTCCCCTTCCGACTGAACCACCACGTGCCCACAGTTTATATTTCACCAAGCTGTACCTGCTACTGCTGCGTCTGTGAATCCTGTTGAGCAGCATAAATGAGAGCAGAACGAAAAACACAGCAAGAACAACGCCTGAAATTCAATGAATAAGCCTAACGTCATGATCCCATCTATAGTTCACTGACCGCCAATGAGTTTCGCGAAGACAAATTTCATTCCTCTGGAGATTTCCTGTTGCATTCCACGAGCTCCGTACTGAGTGATTGTGGTGAGTTTGGTATCGTTGGCGTTATGTGCGGCCACCCGACTAAATTACGGTATCATGCTAGATATCGATTTCCATTGATTGATGTTCAACTGCTTACTCTGCGACTTGTTCTTCGAAGTGACTCATGTCCGAAGCGACATCAGTGCTGTTGATAAACACCAGGAAGTAGAGGGCTGACAGGCGGGAACGGACGATGTCCTGCCCCTGAAGGGCTTTGCCATTATTTTAACGCTCATTTCGCTGCTTTCTCATGTAGGTTACCACGGTTTAATCAGTTTATACCACTATCACGTCGAACTGGACGCTCTTCTAAGGTTGAGTGAGACATTTGAATTCAAATTGAACATCTTCGAAATCAAAACGAGCTCCATCAACATTGAACTAGAGATTTTCCAAGAAGGTATACTATTGTTTTGTCCAAAGAAAATTTAGTATGACTTTCTTTGGAGTTTTAATTCACTTACCCAATAAGTGTACACGTTGTAGAAAAACTTATGAAATTTTTATTTTATGGGAAAAATATTGAGTGAAACTTGCTTTAAAGAACAGTAGGGGCAGCAATTTTTCAGGATTAAAAGATGAGATTGCGTCATGCGCTCGTTCTAGACGTCGCGATTTTTATTCGATTGATAGCAACATTTCTAATTGCATAGAGTTACACCCAAAAGGACACATATTCTCATTCTTTGACGCTTCATGTAAGCAGCATTTGCATCATCTTATCGATCAAAAAGAAATCGCGACGAGCTTCGACGAGCAATGCATGGCGCAATCTAGCCTCTTAATGATTACTGCCTTGTTGCGCTTTAAAACGCTGCTTCCTTTTTATAAGGTTGTTACATTCTTTAGGGGAACTCAACTAAAAAAAATTTAAAAAGTTGGACCAAATTTCCCTTGAACAAAAATTATTTTAACCATCTGTAGCCTAATCTGTAAGAAGCACGTTTTGTTCTGGAAGACGTTCAATCTGACTTCAAAATTCTTAGTGTAGCTTTCGTTGAAGAAGTCGTGAAGAAGACGAAGAACGTTCGACTCCGTGCCCACCTCTCGACTCCACTTTTCTTCCTGCCCTAACATACGCCTCAGAGACCTGGGCTATACGAAAGCAGGATGAACACGCGATCAGAGTCGCGCAGCGTGGAATAGAGAGGACGATGCTCGGAGTGACACGACTCACGCAAGTGAGAGAAGGCCTCCGGAGTTCCGAGCTTCGCCGACGTTCGAAGATCAGAGACGCTGTCGCGTGGGCCAAGTTGTCGAAAATTAGGTGGGCCGCCACGTAATGCGATTCGCAGACACCCGCTGGACGAGAGCCATCACCGACTGGATTCCGCGGGATGTCAAGAGAACACCAGGGCGCTCACTAACGCGTTGGTCGGACTTCTTCGTGGAAGGTCGGAACGACCGATATGACGCTCTTCGTATTCCTCGAGCGAGGAGGATGCATTAGACCACATGCGACAGGGACGAATGGAGACGAGGCTGGCGCCCGCTCCAGCAAGTCGATGATCAACGGAACCACAGGTGACACAGGTGACAGCTTAGAAGAGTTTCCTATTCGACATGAAAATGGTATATATGTCAGAGAGAGCGTCCTTTGCATAGACAAGTTTCGGATTAGAAGAATGGCAAATTCTTCAAAAAGATTGATTAGGCTAAGCCGAGACCACAGAAAAGGGAATCTTATCAAGGAGACGGAAAGAGGTTTGGCGCGTTTCTGTACTACTACTGTTCCTACGATGAGAGCAAGAGGAAGTGAATGGAGCAGCTGTGAAGAAATTCCATTCCAACCTGAATCCTACAATTTCTCATACAACGTTACATCTTACAATTTTTACCTAAAATTCTTTATGTTGTTGAAATATAAGTCTGTTTATTTCGCTGACAAAATCATGAAGTTGATCGCATATTAAGCTTCTGCTCAATGTTTAAGGTACATGATTGGTTTTTGCCCTACCGGGTATCCCGCATTTAGAGCGCTAGCCAAACATAGAACTGATTGCACCACCTGCCTTATCACTTTACTTACTGGCCTTTATCATTCCTTTTAACATCCACCTCCACACCGGCTCATATGTGTCCAAGCCGGTCAAAGAAACCGACAAGTACTCAACGTATTTATTTTCAAAGTAGGGCAAGCTCGTACCTTCATTTCTCTCAGAAAGAAATACTTTCCGATGTTGGATTTGAACATGAAGATCGAAGTCTGTGGCCACTGTAGTCCGAACCATGCCAATGCCTAGACAAAAGTGTTGTTAGAATACGGCTCAGGAACCACAATATTTTTAAATCTAAAATACGCTTTCATTTAACGATATCATTTAGTGTATGCGCATGTACACGCGTAGGAATCAAAAGCTAAAGTAATAAACAAAACAAAAGAAAAGCCAAAAAAGTAAACTTGGCTAAAGATAAAAGAGGAACAACAGACATCAGAAATAAGAAAACCAACAGTTTTCGTCGCCAGTGACAGCAGACATCTGTTTTGAAAACCGCGAAGAACTTGAATGTATGCCTTCGTTTGCACTATGTACTTCTCGTATTCAGAACCTTATCCTAGTCCAAAGAGTGATCGTGTAAGAGTTGTTTTAGGGTTGCGAAGGGATGACTTGCTGCTATGACTACGGGTCGATGAGGCAACGAATTTCAAGAAGGCGTTAAATTCCAAATCAAGAACTCCATTAACAAGCTGTATTCGTAAGCTGTCAAAAGAACGATATGCCTCTTTCTGAGGTGTAAAGCATCCAGATTAGACATTTTATTTCTTACTAATGGGCACATGAGGCACAGTCGGAGGAGGTGCCGGCTGTGGGATGCACCCGATACCAAGTTCTTGGTTTGGGTTTCCCACCCTTGCCTAGATCTTCCAATCCTTCCCGAGCTCTGTGGATTAGTACCAGGAGATTGTCTGGCAAGGACAATGCGCTGAATTGCTCATCGATTGGCCACTGCAAGTCATTGTATGGTCAAATGCGCATTCAGATCGCCTGTGCGAAATGCCGTAGAGCCAGAATGTATGGTGTATACCGAAAGAGATAGAGTGTCGCCTTCTTTTATCCTTTTATTAAGCTTCCGAGCTTCTTCTTCCCAAGGAAAGACCTTCTTGGTTGGTGTGTTATGTTTTGCTCGTAAACGTTATTAGATGTAGAAACATGCGCTCCCAAGGCGTGAAAAAGCAGATGCGCAATGAAAGACTGCCAGTAATTTTTGAAAAAATGGCGTTTTCAATTGCCAACAGATAAAGCATTTTATATTAATATTTTATAAAGTGGGCGCGTAATAGTCGTGAGAGTCACCTGCTGTCGCGCGCGTCCCTATTTAAGGCTCTTGGTTCGGATTCCCATCCCAGGTCAACCAAACCTACAATCTTTCCGGGGTAGGTAAGTAGATACCAGACTTTTTTGGGAGGTGTAAAACGCTACCCATACCAACCGTTCTGCACCGTAAGCTATTGACCGTCGTCTCTTAACCTGTGTCTTTTTGTTTTTTCGAAGAAAATTTACAGCACTTTCTTCCACAGGGTGCAGCGCAGTCGGAAGAGTTGCCGCCTATCGCGTACACCCCATTCCACATCCATGGTTCGGATTTCCGCCCTGGCCAACCAAGCCTTCTATTCATCTGGGTCATGTCGTGAATTGGTACCAGATCTCTCTGGGAAGTATAGAACGCTGACTTGCCCATCGGCTGGCCACCGCAAGTCCTTATATGGCGAAATACGCATTCAAATCACCTCCACTATACTCCACGACATCCCGTTGGAGTAGAATGCGTGGCGCAACCCACTAAAAGATTGACCATCACCGCCCTTATCTTATGGTTTTTTAAAGAATATGTCACACATTTTCCCTTTCAATTAACAAAATATACGATGATCAAAACAGATTTGATCACTCCGTGCTCTATCCATTAGGCAAGACAAATTATTATAGACAATAACAGCAATTGTGTTTGTAACTGGCTGTTTAATCAAAATTGCAAGCGAAAATGAGAATAGAAACTCACAACGGTCTTGAATATTTGCTCATTAATTTCGCAGGTGTTGTCACAATAGTCCATATAGGTGGTGCTACGATTGTCCTCTCGTCGAATCACAATCTCGCTTTTAACTCCCTAGAAGCGCTGCTGTGTAAAGATGAGAGTCGCATTACCGTGTTCGGTGCTGCTTGTTAAATGTAGCCGACATGGAAGGCGGGGCACAACAATCAATTCAAAGCGCATCGAATAGGCGTGCCACCATAAAATGGTAGGGTCGATGCCCTGATTGGCTGGTGCGTCCACTCCTTCCTTATGTAGGCCACATTAACGACTACCATTCCATTATTTGAGCAAACTTGCCTTATAGAAGTCTTTGAACTCGTCAAACTCGCCGGACTCAATCATCGAGCCCTTCTCTTCGTCACGTGGCTCGGCAAACAGCGCCATATACCAGGGATCCCCCTGAAATTAAGAAACTGGCGTTCAAAAAACGCTCAACATCTTCATCATCTCCATACCCTAGACGTTTTTATAGTGGAAAAAGTGTCATCGTTACTTTTTTCACTTTAAAAACGTAGGTAGAACTCAACTGGGGCCAGTCCACTAAAGTCTTGAAGTTCAATTCTGATTGAAATGTAAAACTTGTGCTCTGATCTTACAAGTTGTCAGTTGTCGTTGAAGAAAAAAGCTTAAAGTATAAAGGGTAAAGGACGGCGTTACTCAACTCCTTCTAGGATGCGCCACGCATTCTATTTCCACGGGAAGGCAGACTTCTCTGGGAAGGATAAAGCGCTGCTTGTTCATCGGCTGGCCACCGCAAAACAAATGCGCATTCAGATCTCCTCCACGACATCCCGTAGAACTAAAATACGTCCCACACCAAAAGTACTGAGTAACGTCGTCCTTTATCCTTAATCCTTTGAAGTACAAAGTGGTATAAAAAATGCTTACTTTGTTTCCGAAGAACCCGATTTGAGTCCGTAGCTCGCGTATCGATGGTGCATCTTTGGTTGTGTAGCCTTTATCCAACCCCAATCGTGCCTCAGGGCTGCAATGGCACTGTGGTTCATAGGAATTTTGAAACTTTTCGGGTTTATGCCCTATCGGGTGCATAGAATGGGAGACGCTAGCCAATCAAAGTAATGACCACAGTGACTGGCTGTTTGCCTAAGTTACTAGTGGCTCGCTGACATTACCAATGGTGTTCACAATGAATTCCGCTGGAATTTCGAGATGGTACCCAAAGCACACGAGCAGGGGGAGGGGTGAGCCAAAACCCGACAAGTACTGAACTTTTAGTGGTGCCTTCAAAATCACATGTTTGGGAACTACGGAGCTTCTTTGATGTGTGCCTAAAAATAGGTTGGAGGCCAGTTTCGAATACACTTCTGTTGCACAGAGATGAAATACTTATTCAAAGCTATTTTAGATTCGCTAGGGAGTATAGTTGTACTCGAACGATCTATTCGAATAGGTTTTCGAATATTTCCATTCGAATGCGAACATTTAAAAAATAACGATTTTCAAATATATTCGGATTCGAATATTAAAAAATCGCGTTTTGAAATGAATTCTAATATTCAGAAAACTGCAGTTTTCGAATAAATTTGAATACAAAATTTGTAAGCGTTTAAAGTTGTTTAAACATTCTAAAAAATGTCGAGAGCGAGTGCAACTGTACCAGGGACTAGGTTTACTGACCACTATCAGAATAGAAGACATGGTCGCTTAGGTACTGCTATCCTAGCAAATAAGCACGTGAAACATTTTTACATGAGTGTCTAAGAAATGTTTGAGAACTGAAGGAGAAGCTTGGCTCTTTCTGTGCTGAAAGAAATCTGCGTAGTACTTCGAAACACATTTGGGAGTAACGATCTAAGCACTTCAATCACGCAAAATGTCAAGTTCTTCTATAGACTACGAACCCTAAACAGTCCCTATCAAGTCTAACAGAATCCAATAGTTTCTGGAAAACTTACGGGAATACAGCTAGAAAAGCAGCCGATAGAAAGAATACGACAAGGCTACCAGCGAAGAAGGTCAGCGGTCGTGAGCCGACTATGGAACCCAGGCTGCCGAAAGCCTTCGCGAAAAGCATTCCTGGAGAAGCAACTCAACTAAGCAGACAATATTTCTCATGACTAGATGACGTCCTCCGAACGAATACGACAATTGATTGCATACGTCGAGTCCGAGATGTACATACATAAGAGCAGCGGACACTGAATCAGTGAAGATATATTGAGATGTAGCTGCTCTAGATTGAAAAGCTTATCGATGCATTAGATTCCGAGTTTATCGTCCTTGAAACCTAGGCATTCTCTTATCATTTGTTTTTCTTCTGTGCCAACCTGCTTTGTTATAAAATTAGTTACTATTACTTCTATCGTTTTGTCTAACTTGTCTTCTTCAAGGCCTGAAAGAAGCTTGAAACGCCTTCATCCACAAAGCAACTTGGAGTCTCTTACTTAGCACTGAAAGACACGGTGCTTCTGACCCAACTGTTTGAAGAAGGCGAGTTAGTTGGCCGTAATAGTGAATAAGTAAAGTATTTCTTCTGTTCTTCAGCGAAGAAGGACCATATAGGTCTATATCTTTCTTTTTCGTTGGGTTGAAGACTGATGTCCCACTTTCCACCATAGGTCAAATCCTACGTAAGACCTATAGTGGAAAGTGGGACGTCAGTCTTCAATCCAACGAAAAAGAAAGACATAGACCTTCTAGAAAGCATTCAAAACAGTTTCACTAGGAAGCTTATGATGAGGTACTTTTCAGTAGATTATAGTTCTACTCCAAACGGTGCTCAATGAGCTTCGCTATTTGGTCTTTCTTCGCTGATGAACAGAAGAAAAGTCGCTGATTTTTTCGTGTTATACAAAATTTTTGCAGATAAAGTTTCCATTGACGCAACTAAATTCCTTGACGGGATGTTGACAAGATCCATGAGAGGAAAGTTGAAACTGCGAGTCTCACAAGGGAGGTCAATGATCTTCCCGTGGCAATTTTAAAAGTGACCTATATAGGGTTGTAGAGCGTTGTCTGAGAAGCACCGCAGTGGTTTCCAAATTTCCTGCGGACATCTGGGTAGGTCAAAAATTGCAAAAAACCATTTCACTTCAATACGGGTCGATAAAGCAGAACTGACGCCTGGAACTGCCATGCTGTGGTTAGAATCTAACCTGCAAGAGGTTTGGGGTTGGAACAATAGCGGAATTACAGCGATTTCACAAGTTGCTTGTTAACCGTACAGTGACCGAAATGGAACATTGAGGTGCGACGCTCACCACCAACGGCGTAGCGACCGGATGGCCGAGTGGATGTAGGGGACGGGCTTGCGGGAAAAGCGTCGGGGGTTCGAATACGGAGGTGCTGGTCCTGAATTGCTGCTCTTCCTCCATCAATTTTTGTCGATATAAAGTGTATCTTAACCGCGGTAGTGTACCATACTGACATTATAACTTTATTTTAACCTCGATATAAACACAAAAATAAACACCCAAAGCAACAGCGTTCATAATACCTAATTCGATTGGCCATTGAGGAGGAGCAGGCGACTTTTCTTTGCCTACGAAATAGATAACTTCAGAACTCCAAAGATTGAGGAAAAAATATTATTTTTTATTTATTATTATTTATTATTTATCTTCTTATTTTAATTAATTAATTAACTATATTTATGTTTGATTTTTTTTCGATTCCTCTTCGACTTTTGGAGAGAAAGTATAACAGTACCAATCTGTCTTCTTCATCCAAAACCAACCATATTGCTAGTGATTTCACATCCGTCACATACAGCAACCTCCTCACTACTACAGGAAGGCTTAATACCACCCACATCATTGTCATCGTCCGGCGACCAGTCTACATCCTGCGCTTCCCTCAAGTCAAGCTAACATCACGAACGAGAGAACGTCAATGCAATAAACATCAAACAAAAAAACTACCCGGACTGTTTCCTCCTCATCAGCACAATCAGTATCCCCATACATAGCATTTTGAATTATGCCCCGAAAGGCATCTGTTACGGCGATCTCCCTACGAATAGGGGCAGAGTAGTCGGGAGGAAGGCAGTTAGCAAGACAACCAATAACTCGGCGCGGAGAAAACATTGAATTATACAATTGAT
>OX377201.1:21922372-21947242 GCA_947396885.1 Heligmosomoides polygyrus polygyrus | reverse complement strand
CGGAGCAACCCGTTGTCGTACTGAACAGTGGAAGAGGATTCAAATTCTGTTGTAGCAGCAACGCTGGTAGTGGGGTAGTGGTAAAAGTATGGCAGCAAAAAATAGTGGAAGGTTGCACCACACAGGAGAGCTGGGAAGGAACACTGAGGTGTGACCACTAGAGGACATATTGGGAAGAGACCTCTTTCGAAATCACCCTACGTCAGGCAGTCGATGGTAGTCGATGGTAAACAACAGTGGTGGTTGGGAAGAGACCTCTTTCGAAATCACCTTACGTCAGGCAGTCGATGGCAGTCGATGGTAAAACAACATTGGTGGACAACTGTCAAGCGTCTTCGCTTGGACAAACTGGCAACCGCACCGCAAACTTGGGTGATTAAACCGGCTAGCTAGCCAGTGTACGAATTGCGGGTGGCTAACATCGGACAAAAAAACCCTTCCTCTTTTATATATGGGGGGATATATATATATATATATATATATATATATATATATATAGTAGGATAGTAGGATATTCCAGCGGAATTCTCGGCGGCAAGGAAAAAACCTAAAGGAACCCACAGAGTTTCTGCGCCAACGCCGCTCGCCGCAATGGTTAAGGATAGGACAGGGACGCCGCCGGCGGCGAGCTCTGCGTCTCTGCCCTATGGTTAAGCATAGGGGCCGCAGCGCTGCCGCAGAACTCTGTGGGGGCCTTAAGACACGATCCTTTCGTGATATGTGTATCGAAGAGATCCAAGCCCATGAGAGCTTGCCCCGCCAACCCGCATAGCGACAGTTTTGCTAACAGCTTTCCTAGCAGTTTTGTGCCCGTTCGAACAACTGGAGACTCTGCATTGGTAAGCGAAGCTAGGACTGCCGGCGCATTATCTAAAGCATGCCTCTCCCACGATCTCTCTTAAATATGAATTTGCTACACTCCCACAGAGATCCTCCTCACTGCCTCCAAAAGCTTACCGTATTTATTTGCAGTACCGTATCCTTCTCGCAATCGCTATGGTCGGCCGTACATATCGGGCCGGCCGCTGCTGACGTGCGATCGACAGAAGATTGTGCAGCTGTTCGAGAACGGAATGAAGAAGATCCATATCGCCAAACAACTCGGCATCACACACAGCTGTGTGAGCAAAGTCCTGAGAAAGTAAGCCCTTCCATGGAATACAGATTCGGTTCTCGTGTAGGTTTTGGTATGCAACTCTACGAAACCCTTCAATTTTAGTGTTTAATACGAAAAAGCTACTGTTGAAAAGAAAACCTTGACTTAGTGAAGGGCACGGAGCATTATTTTAACTTATCGCCCGCTTTTTCTGCTTCTCAATGTGGCTGCTGGTCAGACGGGAACTGGGGCTTAGGTAAAAAGCGACGTTATATCCTAATGCGTTTTCGCGTAAGATGCTTATCTCGCCGAAGCACATTGCCATCCCATCAGCCTGCCGTTGCAGTAGCTGACTCTCGGTGGAGGTCGAGGTGAAATCAGTACTCGGAGCTGAGACGCTTCACTATGTAGCTCCAATCTCTTCCTAACCTTCCTTCTCGGATTGGATTTGGAAGGCTTCGAAGTGTTCAATTTCGGTGCTCTTTATTCATTTATTCTAAGGTGTAAATCACAGTCTAGCATAAGCATACAAAAATTACAAAATGAACAAAATGAACAACTAGTATTATACTAAATATATCACTTTTTCGTATTTTTCTTTTGATGACGCTATCCTTGTTAGGTCGTATGCTGAGCAGCTGCATAAGAGAGCTCTCTTATCTAGTTGCAGCTCGTAATGCTACCCTAACACCAAAGCTCTATTTTGTGAAGGTTGAAACTGTTTTGAATTGTTCTGAAGTTTTTTTTCTTTAATTTTAATGACAAATACGCAACCGTCAACTAAGAAATTTCTTTACCGTATTCCGGGTCTTCAATCAGCAGTAGGCCATTTACAGGCTTGCACGGTTAGCTTCTCCAGGTCAATGAACTACCTAAGCACCTAAAAAATCAAAAAAAATCATTGACAATCCTGTAGGTCAGAAACTCAGATTTTATTCGTGATCCTGGACTCAAAGATTACGCTTTCCTCTAACAGTCCTCGTCAGTACGACCCCAAAAGGTTAGCTGGATTTATGGAAACCTTACTAGAAAGTATTTGGCGCATTCTTGCTGTTTCTTTTTTTGTATGCTTGTTGTCCACTCAGCTTCAATCGCATTCATCTTAAGCACTCAGTCATCTGGTGTTCATGCCAATAATTATTCTAGTCGTGTCCTAGCTTCTGATTCCACAGCGTTATGAACATTTTGAAGCTTAATCTTGCATGGGTGCATGTGGCGCAGATGGAAGAGGTGCTGCCGGCTGCCGCCTTCACCCGTTACCCAAGTTCATGACTCGCTTTCCCCGTCTAGACCAACCGAGCTTTCCATCACTGCGGTGAATGTGGTGTCAGTGAATTGCTACAACTTCTCTATAAAGGACAAATCACTGCCTTGTTCATCGGATGGCCAGCGCAAGACAAATACGCATTCAGATCTCCTCTACGATACCCTGTAAAAGTAGAATGCGTGCGTTGTGAAAATCTTAGAAATTATTTTCAAAAAATTAAATTTAAATTAAATTAAACATTATTTTCAAAGAATTATTTTCGATAGTTATGATGTTTGACCAGTGTTTTTTGTCTATTTTTCTATTTTCACCAGTAGTGTATGTGTAGGAAAGCTTCAGCGAACATCTCAAGCCCTGCTGCAATTGAGCACCCACTTCATTACGTTCAGCATGTCACTTTTGCTTCAAATGTGAACACATTCCGTATTTTCAGATATCAAGACACCGGCAATGTTGAGGCGCGTGCCTGTCGAACGGCATCGTGTTCGTGCCCGGGTTACGCTCCCAATCATGATGCGAAACTCTGCCAACATATCCGAACAAGACGATTGCTGTTTTCGATTGAAAAGTGAGTTGAAAGCATTAAAGCGTGCAGCACAGCATATACTCTTCTTTTCACACTTTGCCTGCATCACCAGTCACATCGTTGGTCATTGATTTGCTCGGCGGGCCCAGCAGCGTCTCCATTTCTCCCTGTCGTGTGCCAGAGTGCTCCAATGGATCCTCCTCGCTCGAGGGACACGAAGAGCGTCATATCGTTCGTTTATAGCTTTCAAAATGAAGACCAACGCACTGGTGGGCGTCCTGGTGTTCCATTGAAATCCCGTGGCATCCAGTTGGCGACGGCTCTCGTCCAGCGGGTGTTTGCGTAACGCATTATGTGGCAGGCCCACCTAATTTTCGACGGCTTCGCAGTATTTATGATTTTTGAATGTCAACGAAACTTTTTTACAAATAGGATCGAAATTACCTTTCGTTCTGTGAAGCTACGCAGGTATCCACCGACCTTCACCCATTCCCAAGGATCACGGCAAGAATCTGTTATCACAAGCGTGCCACAAGTGCAGCTCCCGGGGGTGTGCTCCTGCTCAGGGGAAGGGGGAGGGGGTTGGTTCGACACTTGTTGGCAGTGCTATTTTATTTGTGCAGTTTACAGGGTGCGCAAAAATACCCGCACAGGGTACGACGCGGTCCACAACTACTGGCAGAACTGGATTCCGAGTTTCTTATTGGAATATGTTATGCACTTATACCATACGCAAACGCATTCCAAGTTTAAGCTCATGAGTGCCTACAGAGCGGTAATGGCAAACCGAAATGCGAAACGATCGGCCGTCAACAGCCTACACCTTAATGGTCGCAGCGCTGTTTTTATCGCCAATGTTTTCAATGTTCCTGGGCGATCGGTGTATGATGCCATAAATCGATACAAGGACCTTGGTACTTTATCAGACAAGACAAGACGTAGGAAATTTGACTACTATTACAGCGGAAACGATAAAAAAGGTTCTCGAGCGGATTCGTCATAATTCTCGCCGTTCAATGCGAAAAATGACTCAAGAACTCAATATTTCTGCAAGCAGTATTAGAACACTCGTCAGGAAGAAGCTTGAGATGTATGCGGGACGGTCAGGAGGTACACCCGCCCCTGCTGGAGGACGTGCGACCTTCTTCTCATCCCCCTTGCTCACCCACCCCCAACCCCTAGGCATCACCAAGAGTCTAACGGCTGCCTTACCAAACCTTTTACACGCAAAACAAAAGTTTTCGGTCCGTAGAACAGCTGTGTACCTCCTGATGCCACGCCCCCACAGGGGGCGGGTGTACCTCCTGTCGCGCTGCCGAGATGTATCCATATCGTATTCGACGTGTTCACCTGCTAACTGAGAGATTGAAAGCTCAGCGACTACGAAGATGCAAGAACTTGCTGAAGCCGTTCACGAATGGCACGCACCGCGCGATCGTTTTCTCTGATGAAAAAGTCTTCACCCTGGAACCCACGGCGAATCGTCAAAACGATCCCATTCTCTCAGAAAATGTTGGAGCTGCTATCCGCGACGGGAAACTGGTCGCTAGAACGGCACATCCGGCTTCAGTTATGTTTTGGAGTGCGATTACTTCAAACGGAAAGTCCTCGTTAGCTTTTGTCGAATCTGGCGTCAACATTAACAAAGACGAGTACCAGAAAACGATTTTGGAGGACGTTTTGAAGCCCTGGGCCAATGCACACTTCGGTAATGACAGATGGTGCTTCCAGCAGGACTCTGCGCCTGCACACAAGGGCGAGGACAACGCAGCAGTGATGCAAGCGTGAGCTCCGGATTTTGTTGCGCACGAAAATCACCGCATTTGAATTCTCTCTGTCTGGTCAGTTATTGAGAGCAATGTTTGGTCTACTCGACTTGCAAGTTTGGCTGCTCTGAAAGCTTTCTTGACTGAAGCATGGAACGAAATGAGCGAAGACTACATCCGTGCCACGTGTGATGGGTTCGTTACTCGTCTGAGGACTTATGTTCGTGAGAAAGCTTCCACTTTGAATAACTTTGATATGTTTTTATTAGCAAGGGAATAGAGAAGCTATGTGTTAAGTATAGTTGTGAAGTCCGCATTTGTGCTGAAGTTACACCGTGATATCTTTGTGAGGGCAAATTTTGTGCACCCTGCACAGCGAAGAGAGCTAGCTTAGAGACCAATGCGGATGTATTTCAGCATTCTTCGTCCACATGCTGGCTCAGTGGTATATTTCTCCAAAGAGAAGAACTGGGAATCTGCGTGAAGCTAGTTTTCAACAATGAGTGCACTGCTTCGTCACATACATATGCTTTGCAGAATGTGATTGATTCAGATTTCTTGCCAAAGGAAGAAGAAGAACTTTTAGGGCTTGCGAGGAATAACAATGTTATTTTTAATATTTGACTCGCAGAATTATAGTTTGAGTTGCATTTGGAGGGCGCAAAATATTATTTATTCTTGCGCAAAGTTTTGATGCTTTCAGGTTCCTTTTCCGTGAAAATTTCTGTGATATTTGTTGTACTACTTTTTGTTTTTGATTACACTGTTCACGCCACAAATAAAAACGTTAATAGAAGTTCGATAACGTTTTCGTTCTGAGACGTCACAACACTCACACACTCGAACTGTTGCTCACCGGATCACTGCTGTTCTAACCACTGCTATCCTCATGAACTGTAAACATACACTCTGATTGATTCAATCGAAGTCCATAAAACGAATATGATCAGGAAAAGGTTTTAAAGCTCTAGACTTCTATGACATTCTATTCGACCGGTCCCTGCTTAGTAGCTAGGTGCATTGTACGCTGCAGTTGCCCGCTGCTCTCGTCGCGGACTATGAACAGGCCCTTAGGAATGTCAGCCTGATTCTTAAACGCACATGACGTCTCATGTGCACGAGTTTTCTCTTTAAAAATTTTTTGATAAGAGTGAAGCGAAGAAATGTGTAGAATAATGAGGAATGAGGCTTCATATAGACCACACACTGCAAGTAAGCGTGCAAGTAAACGTTCCAGAATGTTGGGCGAGAGCATGTCGCGATATTATTATTTGACAGTTCCGATTCTTTGCCCTTCAGAATAAGCCACAGAAACTAGTGTTTTTAAAGTGATAGTAATCTTGTGATTCAAGCAGCAACGTTCATTTTTAAACACCCCTTATGCGTGCCTAGCTGTTATGGTGGATCGAGAAGCCCGTAAGCTAATGCTGATTTTAGTCATGCTAGTGTTATATTCGATAAACGAAACCACTTTAATCATAGGCACGAAAAGCTTCAAAGAATAAGAAAAAGGAGCTAAGTGCTCTCTAAAAAACGCCAACCTGATGGTTCGTGGTAATTCTGTCGCACGAGCTGTTTGGTGCTGTTTTATTGGTCTGGATTTCCACTGTTTCGCCGCCTTAGAGAGAAGATTTTCTTAGCTCATTACACTCATTAATAGACGATGGACCACCACGCCACTGAATACGACGAATAGGACGAAATAGATGATATCTCACCTAGAAGCCTGGTCGCAGAGGAGTATACTACACCTGATTAGAAATACTCACTGCCACTGGAACACTGCCTACACTCAAAGACGAGAAAACGTGGAAGTTACCGAACGGGAAGCATTTAGAGGCCGCCTTGACACTTCCGCTAATCTTGTGCTCAGCAGTTCAATTAGAAGTTAGGTAATCGAGAAAGCTCATCTTCTGATGATCGTGCTAAAAACCGTGTAAAAATCCGGAATACCGAATTAAAGGTTATGTTTTATCCACGATTGATAAAGTAAATGATATTGGTTATATACGTGTTAAGAAACGATCTGTGTTTTCAAGCATTACAGTGTTTTAGTAAGAGAAGTCAATCATCTCATCTATAACGTCGTTAGGCTGTCGAATCCTATCCTCCTAAGGTTTGCATTTTTTTCAAAACCTATGTAAGACCTATAGCGGAAAGTGGGACTTCAGTCTTCAATAAAATGAAAAAAAGATAAACATTATAAAAAGTATGCAAAATAGCATCATTACGAAGATCGTTGAAATGCTTCTCAGTAGATTATGGTTCTGTTCCAAACGGTATTCAATGGGCTTCACTCTTTGGTATTTTTTCGCTGGAACATAGAAGAAAAATTACTGATTTCGTCATGATGCACAAAGTTGCTGCAAATAAGGTTTCCCTCGACCTAGCTAAATTTTTTGAAGGAATGCTCAAAGAATTCGTGAGAGGAGGGCGAGAGAAAAGTTGAAACTTCGAGTCTTAGTTGCTAAATCACGAATCAGGTCAGATTCCGTGACCTATCGTATTCTCAAGGAATTCAACCTGCTGCCGGGTAAGTATAAAGATTTAGAATGGCTCTCTGCTCAAACCTGCAGAAGGCTTGTCAATGGTTGAATATCAAAAAGTGGTGCAAAAAATATTTCTTGTGATTTGTTGCTTACCTGGCTAGTGTTTGTGTGCTCTTCAATGTGTATTGCTTTTTTAAATGTACTTTTAAATTTTTCATTTTAAACATTCTAGCTTTGAATTAATAAAGAAATGAGAATAAATAAATACATCAATTTTTGTATTTATGCTCGACAGACATCGTGTTCATAACACCGAGCATCAGCCAGACGGAGCGAATGCTGGCCGACTTCGATCGTGTATGTAGGAACGTTGGACTGCAGCTGAATCTTACGAAGACGATGTTCATGATGAACGGATGGGTTTCTGATGCCCCATTCTCGCTCAACGCAGCGAACATCTCCGAATTCTTGTGTATCTGGGTCGCGAAGTCAATATGGCCAACGACCTAGCGCAGGAGCTGAGCAGGAGGAAACGAGCGGCTTGGGGAGCTTTCAAGAGCGTCGAAGAAGTCGTGGAGAAGACGAAGAACGTCCGACTCCGTGCCCACCTATTCGACTCTACCGTTCTTCCTGCCCTAACATACGCCTCAGAGACCTGGGCTATACGAAAGCAGGATGAACACGCGATCAGCGTCGCGCAGCGTGGAATCGAGAGGACGATGCTCGGAGTGACACGACTCACGCAAGTGAGAGAAGGCCTCCGGAGTTCCGAGCTTCGCCGACGTTGGAAGATCAGAGACGCTGTCGCGTGTGCCAAGTTGTCGAAAATTAGGTGGGCCGGCCACGTAATGCGCTTCGCAGACACCCGCTGGACGAGAGCCGTCACTGACTGGATTCCGCGGGATGTCAAGAGAACACCAGGACGCCCACCAACGCGTTGGTCGGACTTCCTCGTGAAACCCCTAAACGACCGCTATTTATTATTTATTTATTTATTGTACTAACACATTTGCTTAAGCCTGGAACGGCTGGTAGAGAGGCTATACGTTGTTACAGGATGTTTTGTTGCGATCAAAACTCTTGCGCCAGGCGGGACTCGAACCCGCATCTTCTGCTTTCCGGGCAGCGATGTTCGCCTTACACCACCGGCGCTGTTTGACCGCACGTAACAGGCCTCGAGGATATCGCGGATGTTACGTGCGGTCAAACAGCGCCGGTGGTGTAAGGCGAACATCGCTGCCCGGAAAGCAGAAGATGCGGGTTCGAGTCCCGCCTGGCGCAAGAGTTTTGATCGCAACAAAACATCCTGTAACAAGTATATTTATTGTACGTAGTAATCCACGCAAAAAAACACAACAACAGAAATCAACCCAAAACACAGAGGATACGAGTAGAAAATAGGAAGATGCAATTAATATAACACCATAATAGACAAAACTAAACTGCTAAGGAACTTTCTGCAGATACTTGTCAATGAGGATTTTGCATTGCCCTATAGAATTTGGTAATCCATTTTTCTTGGAGAATTTCAGGAACTCATTGCCAGCTCGATTTGTGAAAAAAGAAGATCTTATGTTGCTACTAGCCCTAGAAACTAGGATCTTCCACTGAGCGCCTCTTGTATTAGAATGAGACATTGAATAGACTTCGTTAAGGGGAAGACGCACCATGCCTTTTACCATGCTATGACGTTCTTCGTGTCCCTCGAGCGAGGAGGATCCATTGGAGCATTCTGGCACGCGACAGGGACGAATGGAGACGCTGCTGGCGCCCGCTCGAGCAAGTCGATGATTAGCGGGACGACAGGTGACAGGCGACAGGTGATGCTCGACAGATGCTGTAGTGAACATGTCGTTTGCAGAGAATATGCTAAAACGTTTCACTCGCGCAACCAACCACCTCCCAAAGCTATCCCCCAACTCTCTTTCAGAGCGCCTTAACTACTGCTACTGTTGTGCGAGGAGATTTATCTGCTGGCTGACACACGCACGCAGTTCACGTATCGGAAGCGCCTTCATAGAGTATCCATTCAGACGTGTTTAACTGTTATATATTTGACGGGTAGATCATTGCCGGCCCTTTCTTTTGTGAGTACCCCTTAGGAGACCCCGTTCTGCTGCAAAGTTTTGGTTTCGCTATCGCATCTAAACTTTGTCCGACACAGATTCGCACTTTTGTGACAGATTAACAGGGTCCATGTGCACCACAAGGCGATAACGCATTGATTGATAGATGAAATGCCGTCTGATTAGCACTGAAACTCCCTATTGTCTGCAGAGTAATATGGTTTGCTTTGCTAGATACATAGACTGTTCGCACTACGGCCACTGGTGTGGCATACAACTTCCACACTTGTAGGAGAAAACATATCGCCAAATAGTCTGCACTAAGGGAAGAGAAACTCTGATTTTAACCACTATGGTTCTAACAGAAGCGCGTGGTAGCACAGTCGTAGGAGGTGAAGGCTGTCGTCTGCTCCCTAAATTAGGTTCTTGGTTAAAGTTTCCCGCCTCGACCAACCAAGTCTTCTATCCCCCATGGGTTGGCGAATTGGTACCAGATATGCCTGAAATGGATAAAACAACTGATTGTTCATTGGCTGACCAAGCTTAGTCATTGTGCTGGTGAAATCCACCTGCCTTGACGATATCCCGAAGAAGTGAGATTCATGATGCATCCCAAAAGAAGATTAACGACGACCTCAACATTTTTAGCCTATTATGGACCTAACAGTGCATTATAGTGATACGCTAGAGGACGGCTGTACTTAATCCCTCTGCGTCACGCTTTTCACTTCTACAGAATGTCACACTATGTCATTGTCGTGGAGGCAGCTTGAATATTTGGCGTTATACAATGACGTAGTGTGGGAGCTGATGGGCGATTCTGTCTTCATCATTCCGAGGCAATCATGGTACCAATCTACGATGCCGGAAGAACGGAAGGCTGGTTGGCAAAAGTGGTTAACCCGAAACAAAAGCTTCGATTCGAGTGCACGCGACAGCTGGCGGGGCCATCGACTGCGTCATTACGCACCTATATCCTGCCATATATAGGTTAATTCACGAAGTGTGACTTTACAGCTATGTACTCGACCTTCGTCTATCGACGACATAAGTTTATTTATTTGTTTATTCATTGTATACGTGGATAACCACGCGATTAAATATAACAACACTCAACAAACTACAATCCAGTGTAAAAGAGAATGGAATTTAAAAAGAACAGGCAACACTAGTACTACTTATGACACAAACAAGCTCTCGAGGTGGATGGCAACTAACAAGCTTCCTGGAGATACCGGTCGACTAATATTTTGTATTGCCTTAGTGAGTTTGGCAACTTGTTTTTCTTGGAGAATCTCAGGAATTCAATGCCGGCTCGACTAGTAAAGAACGAAGACCTTACGTTACTTCTTGCTCTGGAAATCTGGATCTTCCACTGTCCACCCCTTGTGTTAGAAGGGAAAATTGAATAAAATTCTTGAAGTGAAAGGCACAGCATACCGTTTAGCAACTTGTACATCATGATTAGTTCAAACTTTCTTCTGCGACAGGCAAGACTGCGCAAGTTAAAAACATGATTTCTCGTAACCGCTGATGGTATGGCGGCGTAGTCCAAGCCATAAACTCTTATCCATAGCTTCCTGGTAAAGCTATTTTGTACAGATTCAAGCTTAGCAATTTCTTGCTTGCACTTAGGATTGAATATAGTGGCGCCGTGCTCTAATATGGGTCTAACATACGCTTTATATGCTAGCAATAAATGAACAACAGAATTTGTTCGTAGTGCCTTAAATATACTGCATACAACTCTATCAGCCTTCTTTGATATGACTTCACAGTGATCTTTAAAGGAAAGTTTTGAGTCTAGAATAAATCCAAGATCACGCAAACTATCAGCATTGTTAAGTGTTAACTCACCAAAGTGATAGTTGTTCCTATTATGCTGCTGCCTGAGGTGAAGAACCTGTGATTTTGCCCCGACAGTGGTAAATTCCACTTTTTTGACCAATCGACGATAGCATTTATTGCAGATTGCAGAGCAGTGTGGTCTTCCCCGCTAGTAATGTTCTTATAAATTTTTATATCATCAGCAAACATCTTACGTTATATCATCAGCAAACATCCATCTGTTGAAAACAATTGCAATTATTGTGCGGAAAATTGAAACTTTTAAAATAATTTTCTTCGAATTTTTAAATCACCTACACGATAAGTGAATAAAGAGATTTATGTTTTATAAAATCTCCACCTTTCAGGAAAAATAATGACGTAAAGCTTAATTTAAAAAATAAAGAAGCGGTTGTTTTTTGGTGTTAAAAAAGTGCGCCATGCCCTTTTCCAAGACCTCGCGATTTTTATTCGATTAATAGCAGAATTTCTGTTCGCATAGAATTTGCCACCTGTTGACGATAAAGAAAACAATTGTAAAAAATACACATACCCTCACTTTCATGGTTCATGTTAGTGCCATGTACACTATCAGTCAAGTAAAAGTTGCGGCGAAGTTTTGAAGAGCATGACACTTTAATGCGCTATACGTATGCTTGTTTCTTTGCTTGCTTTAAGACAAATTTTAATTAATTATTATTCCTTCTATCAAATATAAATTTTTATAAAATTATTACACTTATTGGGGTAAATAAACTAAACAATTTCAAAAAAGGTTATACCAAATTTTCCGTGAAAAACATTTCTTATCGACTTATTTATGCAACATATCTGGTGGCTTGTATAATATTGGGAAGAGTTCGCTTTGAGTTCAAACGTTTTAAAGCTAGCTTAGAACGGTGTCCAGCTTAATTTGAATAGTATCCAGTTTGACGTGAAAATAGAATAGCCGTGTAAAGGTACCATACATACTTGGTCCTGACATTTTGTGAAGACAAAAGCACGACTAGTATTTTCTCACAACTTCAGTATCCCTAGTGTAGGTTCAACAGGTTATTGATCAGGTGCTTAATACTCAACACTAGTTCGCAATTCAGAAGTAATCGCCTTGGGTTAATACTCCCACGCAGATTAGTGAAACCCTTCAAGCTGACTGAACAACTTTCGAACGTTTGGCAATCGCTGAGTAGCCTCCATGCCCGACTTTCCATAAAACTCGGCATATTGCTCCAAAGGGTGGGTGGTCCACAGGGTTTAAGTCATCCGCCTCGAACTCCGTTGCCTGTTCCAAGCTGATCTTGGTCTGCTGCTGAGTTCTACAACAGCTGTTGGCTACCTTGTGGCGGGGTCAAATCCTTTAGTTCCTACGCCACCGCAGCAGTTATTTCTTTGCCGAGGTTCGCCATTACGGAATCGACAGTTCAACGTACTTCGATCGATGAAATGACTCCCGCCCGTGCTTCGCTAACGGCAGAAAAAAGGAGTGCTAGACCTTCTGCTAAGCAGAACGCCAACGAAGTGAAGCCGGCAACCGAATAGTAACGGGATACTATGGGAGACGACAATGTGCCGAATTACATTCGCCTTGTGTTCGACCTTCTCATGGAGACTCGTGAAGAGATCAAAGAGCTCAATAGAAGTCAAACCTTCCAGAATCACCCAGCAGAAGCACATCTGCGAAGATCATCTACGATATCGCCTGTGTTCGTCGGATCTTCGATTACTTGGACGTTGAGTGCATACCGACGGCTGTTTACCGCATGGGAATAGCGGAACAAGGCAGGCCTAGGCTGGTTAAGGTAGTACTCCCTGCCCGTGGGTTCTGAAGGGAGGCGGTTAGGAGAGCTCCTCGCCTGCATTTCCTCCGTCCTCTAAAGGGCATCTACTTGCGCCCTTCTCTAACGAAGTAGGAGAGGGATCGTTGGCGAGAAGCTTGTCTAACTAAAGTGTTAGAAAGCGATGACCCAGCTTGCCCTGATTCAGCGCGGGAGAGGTCTCTAGCTCTATTCCCTCACCTTGACCTTGATGATACAACCCTCGGTTTTGTGCCCAGCAGTTCCTCGGGAAACTGCTAGGCTCTCCGTAGAATAATAGCCTTTCGATTTCATGTCTACACACAAATATTTTATCAATGGCTAAGAACTGCAACTCTTTCGTTTCGTATCTTTGTTTTAAAAACTACGATGTCGTATTTTTAACCGAGACTTGGCTCTCCTCTGTAAATGAGTTAAATCTGCTCATGGGTATATCTAGTAAACAATATGTGGGCGTAAGATGTGACCGGTTGTATAAGATAGGTAGTGGAGTCATATTACTTCTAAAGAAACACATTCCTTATCACTGGATTTATCAGGAATCCGTTAAAGATTCCTATGAAATTTTGAGCTGTGACGTTGGAAAAATAGCTCTCTTCGCTTCACTGCCCTCTACAGAGCTCCTACATGTAACGTTAGAAACTCCGTAAAACTGGCCAAAGTTATTAGTGATTTCTGCATTTGCAGTGCTCCATGCGAAAATGTGCCTGAATTAGCGTGTGGTGTAAGTGACAGTATTTCAGGTGTTTTCAGAGAAGCGCTTGAAGCTCATATGTTTCAACAATTGGTACCTAACCCACTAGAGGAACTGCTGTGCTAGATTTAGTGTTATGCAATTCCCCAAATGTGCTTCTATGTTGATGTCGCCCCACCTTTATGTAGTAGTGATCATGCAATCGTTGCATTCATAGTAGTACGTTCACTGGATCTCAAAACTCACAACGCAGGTTGGGTTAGAGATTTTATAGCGGCTAACTTCGACAGAATTAAGGAACACCTAGCTGCTATTGATTGGATAGGTATCTTCAGAAATGTCGAAACGGTTGACGAAATGTATGAAACTCTACTTTTTGTTCTCCATCACGTAAATGATCTGTATGTTCCCATGAAAAAAATCGAGCTACGAAGTTTAAGACTCCCAGATCATCTCAGAAGAATGTTCTGGAAAATAGCCATTAGCTCAGCCTGCGCTCGAGATTGTGCCAACACTGAATGCTTCAGTGAAAAAATAAGGCAATTTTTCGCTACAATCTTTATGTAGAAAAAAATATTTCCTCCACGGATAAAGTGGTATTCTATAGGTACATCAGGCTGAAATCTGGAGAAGGTAGTTCTGTGCCAATCCTTTTAAATTCGGATGGTACTTTTGTATTATCATCTACTGATATGGAAAATCTATATTAGCGATGGAGTTTCAAAAGGTGTACAGCAGTTCAGCGGTAGGTGCCACTAGGCGCGACTCACCAATAGAAATTCTCTCCCTAGCTTTCCTGAGATGAGGCCTACGTTGTGGTTACACAAAGAAGAATTCTTTGAAATATTGTCTAAATGGTCCACGGCTTATTCCACTTCTTCCGACTTTTTTCCTCTATCTTTTATTAGGAATATTGCTGAATATGTAGCACATCCATTGGAAATAATTTTTAACAAGAGTTACATTAAGGCCGATGTCCCTCGAAGATGGAGACACGCGCGAATCACCCTGATTCCGAAAAATCCCCGTTTGATGATCCCAGGAATTGTCGTCCAATCAGCATAACCTCAGTATTCGCATGATCATTCAAAAGTAGTTAAGAAAAATATTTTGCAACACATCCACGAGCATAACATCATTAGTAAAGAGCAATTCGGATTTTTGAAGGAACGTTCAGTAGAGACCGCGGTGCTTAGTTCTCTGAATGATTGACAAACGCTATAGAATGTAAAAACCGAATGGATGTAGTCTTTTTCGACTTTTCTAACGCTTTCGACAAGGTCTCGCTGGGAAAACTGTTAGTCGAAACAAAGGTATTTGGAATCCACCCCATGATCGTAAACTGGATAAGGAGTTTCCTTTCAGACAGGACATTGCAAGTCAGGGTTGATGATGATTGCTCTGCGATGCATTCAGCACCTAGTGGAGTACCTCAAGGAGGACTTTTGTCACCACTGCTGTTCCTGAAAGCGTTCAAAGTAACTGCACACGAAAACTATTTATTAGGTGCTTCAAGCTAGGATATGCTCACATTCTAAACGGAGTTGAAGGAACGAAGCAACTTGGGCTTTCTTCCCTACGAAACAGAAGGAAAAGAGCTAATCTGATCACGCTTTTTAAAATTCTCACAAACACAATTACCATTGAAAGCATAGAGTTTTTTGATGTCCCAATAACGAGTAGTAGAGAAGGAAGGCCTAGATCGTAGCCCCAAGTACCAAGGTCACAGGTTAGGTCTAACTTCCTCACTTATCGGAACCTTGAGAAACTCAACCTGCTTGCAGGCGAATCGGAAGGTCTTCATAACATGTCTGTCTGTCTATTTAAGCACGATTTAACCCGAAGAGGTTCTTTTGTAGATGCATTAGTTACATATTTTCATATTTGCTGTTTGTGCTAGTGTCTTGTACGCGTGTGATTGATTGTAATTCACGCCGCAAAAAAATAAATAAATAAATCTGACGATGAAGGATTGAGCTCCTCGGTTTCCACTAGAAAAAGGTGAGCTCTTTGTCGTTTCTACACATCGCTTTCATTTCGTTCAGCTTTGAATTTCAATCTGTAGTATGAAGTGGTCTTCGAGGAAGTAGTTCTTCAAGTGTTATTTGGATTCTTCCAGGTTCCGAAGGAGGCGAAACCGACGAAACGCAGGCCGAATAAAGTACCGCAACATCTCGGTGCACTGGTTAACGAAACCAACAAATCAACAAGGTTTCCACAATCGTACTGGCTCTAGCATTTGCCTCCTCTGCCCTTCTTAAACAGCTTGGCTGCTCTAATATAAATCGCCATGTTGTTTCAGGCGGGCCCACCCGTCACTTTTCCCAGCATCGGCGGTCTTTCATCGAGCTCATCGTCATGGAACAGCCGGTCATCTGACTAAATGACAATGCTATCAGAGCACGATTCTACACGTGTGTGTGTATTTGTGTGACAATTGTACGTTCGTCGCTTACGTCTAAAGCATCCGTTTCATGAAATCCGTTGAACCGCCAATGTGAATATGCAGCTCCAGACCACCTACTGCTTACTTGCAATATGAGACCTTTGAAGCCTCGCAATTTACGGCGCGTGTAGAATCACCGGCTGAATCACCCACCAACAGCTGAATCAGACTCGATCGTGTAGTGAGCGACGTGAAGAGCAGCATATCGCGAGAGCACGAAAAACCGTTGTCAAAGTACGCGAGAATTTTTTGTGTGTGTCTGTTGTCCCGGTCATATAGCATCGTTGATAAGGCCGCCGTGAGGCGCCAACCGATACGGTGCTGGCGACAGCCGCCGGTCCTGCAGACATCACAACACCCCGTAGGGCTTCAGCCTCCACCCTCTTCTCTGCAGCTTCCTATTTCATCCATATCATCTGTTGCACTGACACTTCGTCCCATCGCCACCAGGCGGACAGTATAGTTAAGAGTGCACAAATTGATTCCGTTGTTTGATTCTGTTGTTGTGACGTAACCTGTAAATGTCGAGCCCATCTGAATATAAACATAGCGGGCGATTTATCGATCGTTCCAGCTTTCAATATCGACAAATTGCTTCTGTTGGAAATCGGACTTGAGCAGAGCAGAGCTGCAGGTGTAGGTCAGGTCATTTGGCTGGAAACCCTAAGATGGTCAATTCTTTCATTTCACTTCATCTACTTATTTCTTTAATGTGACCAAATGCGCGCTTGAACAAAACGAAGTAAAAATAAAAACGCAGCAACCATAAAACATATCCTGAAAAACCCATTAGTGACTTCTAATTACTTATCAGACCATACCACTACAGATGGCTACCAATGTAGTTGTCTTGAAATAAATTTTTCTCAAGTTCCAGCGATTGATTTCGTCCAGTACAGTCCAGTGCAAGATATTTATGATGCCTATGTAATATCATTTCTTATGCAATCCGGTTTGCCACAGCCCTGCTTTATCTGGCTACTATATACCATATGTTGCCTCTAAAATGAACTCTTTTCATCCGGACGTAGCCGAAGTGGACGCAACTGAAACCAGAATTGACAATTTTTACAAAGCAGAAGATCATGTGATTTCTGAAATTCTATCCTAAAAATTTGTGTATGACGTAAAAAGAATATGTGAACAATTTTTGAGTGTACGCAAAATTAATATCGCTTCTCCAAAACAACGTTTTCAATAACTTCCTGAAGTCCACTGAAACAAGCAAATTTTGGCTTGAAGAGACTGCGCCGTGCACTCATCCAGACAACCGTGCTGTGTTTATTTGACTGACAGTGTATGTGCTGTTTACCTAAAGTTACCCCGATGGAGAATGATGGCGTATTTCGTGCATTATGGTTGTTTTCCGGATTTACACGGTTGTAAACTGCACTTGCACTGCCAATTCGTTAGACACTTCGACGCATAGGGCGTATACATGGCGTAATCTCTCTAAACAAAAATTAAATAGTTTGCTTTCAGTTGACTTAGGATAGACTTCAAAATACTGTAGAACGCTAGTGAAAAATGTTGCTCTTACTCAAACAGTATAATGATTTTTTCTAAAAGCTCTCTGCGGAGGCGAATATTTATCTATAAAAAAGTATAAGTTCCAATGACGCTTCCGATACTTCCCGGTCCAACTGAAGTCGCTCTCCCGTTAGCACATCGAAGTGATTTCATAGGAGTGTTTGATTTATGTCCACGATCTTCACTCCCTGCTTTCTTCCGCAGTCAGTAAACTGAAGGGAGTTTGGCCTGTAAAGCTAAAGCACAGGCTTGTACGCTTCCCAGGTCATTTTGGCTGAAACACCCATTAAGACTGGTTTTACTATCTCCCTATATTGGGATAAAGGGATAAAAGGATAAAGGACGGTGTTATTCGATCCTCTTTGGGATGCGCCACGCATTCTACTTCTACGGGATGCGTGGAGGCGTGTTGAATGCGTATTTGGCCATACAATGACTTCCGGTGGCCAGCTGATGTACAGGTCAGTGCTATATCCTTCCAAGACAAATCTGGTTCGAATTCACCGACCCCGGAGGGATGGAAGGCTTGGTTGGCCTGGGCGGGAAATCCGAACCAGGAACCAGGTATCGGGTGCAGGCCTCCTCCGACTGCGCTCCACGCGCCCTATATTATGATATAAAATTATTTCACGTGGCGGATCTCAAAACGAATTTGTTGACGAAAACACTTATAATTTTTTATTTTTCTAAATTGTACATTAAATTTAAGCAGTCCCTGTAAAACATGAAGATGCAGATTAACTGCTTCATTTAAGGAAGCAATTGTTATATCTTCAACAATTTATAATGACAGCAATTTATGATTTTAAAGTCCTTCTTAATTTTTCGTTGCTGGTCATATACTATTTCTATTCTGTGAAGTGATTATGAGTGCAATTTCAATAAAAGATCGAATTACATAATTTTGGTTGAAAAATTATACGCACCTCTGACGTCTGAATGAACGACAAAAATAAGTATCATTGCCGGAAATTTAGATCCTTCTAATAGTATACTAATATGTTCTATTTCGAACTTTGCTAGATATTGCATTCATTGTGCGACTGTGAGATTCGATGGAAATTTTTCATGGTCCAACTCCGTAGGTCCTATAATTTTGCCAAATAGAGCATAAGGATAAAGGATAAAGGATAAAAGAGTGTGGTGCTACTCAATCCCACTTAGGATGCGCCACGCATGTCACTTCTAGGGGCTGCCGCGAAGGCAACTCGAATGCGTATTTGACCATACAATGACTTGTAGTGACCACCATATAAACAATTCAGCGCTCTATTCTTCCCAAAAGTGTGTATTGTACCAATCCCGGACGAATTGAAGGATTAGTTGGCAAAGGTGATAAACTCGAGTCAAGAACTTTGATTCAGGTGCACGCGCCAGCCGGCATCTCCTCCGACTGCGCTCCGCGAGCTAAAATGGAACATACCTTGCTACTATTTGAAGAGTTTAGCGTCTCGCTGTGGTATTAGATTTCGTCGTTCTGACACATGACATAGACTCTTCTACAATAGCGCTCCTGTTTTCGTTTTAGGCGGAATAGGTGCAAAGAACCGCCGTTTTCGCCGTTTTCCCATAACTCTCTTCAAATGGGCCTATTCTTAAAACAAATTTATCCAAATTCAAGGTGAGCAAACTATTCACTGATGTAGGTGTCAAACAGTTATTTGAAAAAAATTGATTTGAGTTGTCTCGAGAAGTAGCAGCAGGTCACAGCCGTCAGGATTTATAGGTCAGCAAAACTATGTCCTTCCAAAAATGCTGGGTGATACCTATATATTTGGATAGATCACACTCAGTGGGTTCGTATGGTGTTATTTTTTAGCAGGCCACTTTTAAGGGAGATATGGGAAAATGGCGGTTTTTTTGCGTCCATTGCATCAAAAACCAGAAGACAGTAGCATACATATTATAGTGCTATATTGGACTACAAGGACTTGCATCTAAATCTCTATTGCACATGCCATTAATTTCGCACTTCGTAGCAGCGCAGCTTCTAAGAAAAGGTCAGTGGATCGGGGAGGTGATGAAGCTCTCATCGCTGGTGTCTCAGTGATGCGTTGAGATGAAGCACTGAGCCAGCTGTTCGCCACGCATGAAGCTGTCAGCACTTAAAGGTCCTGCTCCGTTTCACTGGGTCACGTGACGCGCAGTGTCACCGTTTAGCCGGAAGACACGGAGCTCCTCTGTATTCAACACATTCAGTCTCTCCGTTGGTTTTTATTTCAATTGCCGTGCGAAAATTGTTCTCTCACGATTAGATTCTCCGACGAGAGCAGCAGCTGGTCTGGTCTCCCATCAACACCTCCTCCAATTCGCATGACATCAATGGGTTAACCGGGTAAACAAACAAGATAGTAGTCGTCCCGCTGACTGCCAATTACTGAAGAAGTTGCTCATCCAAAGGCGCACCTCAAATAGTTATCAAAAAATTACTGTCAGAACTTTTGCTTTGTGCCGTTCGAGGTTGTTATGATATTTGGCAGGCTTAAATTCGACACTCCCATCTTCTTCAAAGGCCTGAACGAGGTGCAAGCATTATATATGCGATTTATCCCACGAAACATCATCCACTCTAGCGCTGCCGTTTCCTTAGGGATGTCGCCAGCAAAAACCCATTCAAAGAGGTACAAACTCACGTTTGATCCATCTGAAGGATGCTTCCGAAGCTCTCTGTTGGTAGAGAATTGTCAGTATTCTACTGATAACAGTTCTCTACAATACCGAGGTTTTGTGACGAGGAAAGCTGAAGAATTATCAATAGATTTAGGAACCCTCGTACTTTTTGAGCGACTTTAACCTGATTATGTCTTTAGCAACGATGAAGTTGTACAACAGGAAATTTTGAAAATCTTCCTAGAAATCAGAAAACAGGAAATTGAGTTTTGCAGAAAACAGAAAACAGAAAGCTTGACGCCATAGGCAACTTTAAACCTTTGGACTCGGGTAAGCGATAAGAAGGGCGCGTGTAGCGCAGTCGGAGGAGATGCCAGCCGTTGCGTGAACCCGACACCAGCAGCCTGGTTCGGATTTCCCGCTCAGACAAACCAAGCCTTCGATTCCTCCTGGATCGGTGAATTGCTAGCTCACTTATCCGAGAAGGATAGCGCGCTAACTTGCCCAACGGCTGGCCACCGCAAGTCATTGTATGGCCAAATACGTATTCGAATTGCCTCCACGACATCGTGTAGAAGTAGAATGCGTGGTAGTAGAATGCATCTTAAAAGGGATCGATTAACACCGTCTTTTATCCGCTATCTTTTTAAAGAGCAACGTTTGACAATCACTGTTCGGATTTCGATGTCCAATTTTACAATTTACAAAAGGGATCGAAGACTTGGTTGGCCCGAGACAGCACTCGAATCGCGGTGCTTCCCTGCCCTATCATGAGCATTTGGTGTCTGTAGTACCTACCAAGAACAGAACGCATTCTTCTCCTGCAAAACGATAGGTAACTAATGTCTAGGCCACGAATCAGGCAGACAACGACATGCAACGAACAGATGCGTGGCGCGACTCTAGCATATAACCGAAATGACTGTACTTGTTCTTTAAAACGAAAACAGTCACGGATATTCACTATAACTTCAGCAGCCAAAACACTCACTAAAATGTATGTTGATGCAAAAAATAGACCTAGACATTTAAAGGCCGATACAATCGCTTTTACTTTCTTGTTCTTCAAACCTCTATGCTGCTGAGATTGTGCCTCTAAAATGGTTCTTCTTGATCTGTGAAGACTTTCTGTTGTGGGGCTGAAAGCAGATTCAGTTGCCGGCCTTCTTTTTCTTTATTTTACAGTGTACCTAGTCCTTGTATTCTAGCCTTATCAAGACAAGGGTTTTTGATGAAGTGACAACGCTATGCGATTGATAAGTCCGTTTTTGCGAAGGGGCTTAAAAGGTCAGAGTGTTCATTCTAGCCTCTAAAGTTGTAGCGCGAACGCACGGTGCTTACCGGTTTTTGTAAACCATTTTGCAATTTCAAAGTCAGAGTTTTATTTGTTTCTGTGATCGAGGATCAGGTTGAGCTCATTCTAATCCTTGATGACAGAAACTTAATCAATTTATTTATTTTTTGTTTATCTCATTATTCATTAATTCAAGACAGACAATTGTCTAGCATGAAGAGTGGAGGAAAAAGGGAAACAAAAGTAAACGGCACATAATGAAAAGAATGGGACCGCAAGCCATGTAAAGGGCAAACCACAAAAAACATTTTTGAAGCACTATTCGACACTTGACCCTTGACAAATTTTCTGCAGGATGGATCTGAAGTGTTGATCTTAGTTTCTTGACAATGCATACTAAAATTGGGCTGTCCGGAAAATTATCAGCTATTTGTGTTACTATTTTTCATTCGTCTATTAATAAGTAGAAGTTCAACTTCTAGTGCGCATTAATGCTACTTTCTGTACAGAATGTTTCGCTCAATCAGTCTAAATAATTTGTGTCAACGTTGTTTTATATTTCTGTTCTTGAAGAGCTTATTGAAGTATGTCGAAAGACCAATTCCGAACGATATTTTATCTTGAATTTAAAATGGGACAATCCGCAGCCGATGCTTTGAAACGCCTCGGGAAGGTGAAGAAGCTCGAGAAGTGAGTGCCCCACGAGTCATATTTCGAGATTTGTTCTTCTCTACTTTTACGCAACAAACCTAATCCGGATTTGGAACGAGTCATCACTTGTGATTAAAGTGGATTCTGTATGATAACAAGAGACGTTCCGGACAGTGGTTGGACGCCCATGAACTGCCTATGCATTTTCCAAGGGGAACCTCCGCCAAAAAAGGTAATGGTAACTGTGTGGTGGTCGGCGGCTGGTGTGATCCAAACTTTTTGGCACCAGGCCAAACGATCACAGCAGAGTCCTGCGTAAGGAAATCGATGAAATGGACTGAAAATTGCGTCAACTTCAGCGAGTATTGGTCAACAGAAGAGGCCCAATTCTTTCGCAGGACAATGCCCTCCCCAGTATTTACAAACAACTGTTTGAAAATTGAGCGAATTGAGGGTTGAAGTTCTGCCTCACCCGCCATATTCTACAGAACTCTCGCCAACCGACTACCACCTTTCCCAAAACTTTCATAACTTTCTCGCTACTAAAACTTCACCAAACAGGACGAAGCCGGGACTGCTTTCACAAATTTTGTCAAACTTCGACCCCTAATTTTTTCGCTGATAAGATAAATCGGCTGGTGGCCCGTTGGCACAAGTGAGCTGATTCGGGCGGTGCTTTATTCGACTAAATCCTATGAGATATGATTAAGTTATGGTAGTTCAAAATGAACGAAACGCTGAGAACTGTCTGGACAACCTAATAGAACATTTTCTATCTGAATCGATTTTAAATTTTTGTGCATCTTCTGCATTTTTCTTATAACAAAGGGCTAAGCTGATGTACCCTTCGGTGAAGCTGACCGAGGTGCGAGCAAGACAAGTGGGATTAAATGAGGTACAATCCTTCGCCACTTGGGAAAGTACGCTGTTGTGGAGTGCACATCTAGATTGGAAGACTCCATATATTTCTTCCATCACTAGAAGCTTACCTTGCTCTGGCAGTTATAATGTGTATCCTACTGACTCGTGGCAAGGCTTTTTCGAAGGGTTTTAGCCAGATTTTCCAGATGACACAGGAAAAAAAGGAGCTGGAATCCCTTCTCTTGACGTGCACCTAGTTCAGCGCTTTAGCTTGCGAAACATAAACATTACCTCAGGTTGGAGAAAAAGACAAACGTCAACTCAACCCTATAGCTCAAAAGCCTGACTTAGGATCTGATCTAAATATCGCCGACAATAAACTATAGCAGGCAATGAAGCAACAGCTGAGTGATAACGGTGAGAGAGTTCCATCGATGTAATGTCAGCAGGCTCTCACATAAAACCTCGAAGCGCGTGTTCGAATCTCAAATGAAATTCAGCTGCTGTGGCGCAATCATCTTAATGTTTTTTCATTGGCTTTATCTCAATTTATTCGTTATCCATAGTAGTCGTTTTTAAGGTTGAAGCGAAAGTTCGCATCGTTTGCGTCTTATAAGTATTCTCGACTTTTATAAGATCTTTCTCTCACGACCAGTCTGTGGTTTAAATAGCATTCGGAAGAAACACTTTGTCTTAAACGCATGTTAAGCATTAAGGTATTCACGAAAAGTTGAGAAGATTAAGCCGCCATTTAAGGAGACAAAACCGTTCAATATATGATCCTTAGTGCCTTGAAACACCGAGAGGATGTGCTTGAACTAGACCTATGCTTTGGTGCGTATTTTGCCCATACAATGACTTGCGTTGGCTAGCCGATGGACAAGTCAGTATTTATCTTTCAAGTCAATTTATCCTTCCCAGACAAGTACAGTTTACCGACCCGGAAGAATAGAAGGCTTGGCTGGCCTGAGCGGGAAACCCGAGCCAAGACGCTAGAGTCGGATGCACCTGACAGCGGGCGCTTCCTTCGACTGCACGAGTCCTCTGATTGTGTAGGAAATCTAAATCCCTTCCAGAATTCGTTGTTTGGGTCACGTCTCCATTTATCCTTTTGATTTCATTGTGTTATGAGCTATTAATGCGCGTTGTATTTTTGTATTCTTACATTGTTCCCTTATATTTTTTTGCGCAAAGCTGAGGAAATCGCCATTCCTTTGGCCGACTTTGCCTGAAATTTTTTGAGAAAAAGGGTTTCACGTGATGATTACCGTTGTTCCTCTCTGCTTTGAAAATCCTTCACCAAATGCAGCTTGAGGCTTACGGTCGCCCAATGCTTTTCCACCGAGCTGTCTCGCCCTCGCATTTTAGTAGCCGTCCGGTGAGCGCTACTAAATGACCGTTGCTGAATCGACAACAGAGCGGGGGTGCCGTTTCAGCAGACGCCGTCGCTGATAAACCTCTGTTATCATGAAGATTTCGGCTGCATTGCAGTCGCCCTCCGGCCAGCACTCACAAACTGGCGCCGACGCCGTTCTCCTCCGTGGACATCCTTCAAGATCGAGACCTACCTAACGTCTTCAGTTTCTAAGGACGTTCATGCCTATTACCTCTGTGCCGGCTTTCATCTGTAGACTTGCATCAATAATTATTTTATTTATTTATTTATTTATTCAAGGCATAGACAGACACAGACAACTGTCTAGCATGTAAAGTGTAAAAAACATCGAACAAAACATCACAAGCCATGTAAACAACAAACCACAAAGATCGTTTCTTGACTGTTTGGCATTCAATCTTTGACAAACATTCTACAGGCTTGAGCAGAGAGCCTCTCTAAATCTTCATACTTGCCCAGTAGCAGGTTAAATTCCATGGGAATGCGATAGGTTAAGAAATCTGATCTGATTCGCGATTTAGCAACTGAGACTCGCAT
>OX377201.1:21901148-21922172 GCA_947396885.1 Heligmosomoides polygyrus polygyrus | reverse complement strand
TTTCCGAATTCGATGGAATACTGCGAGAAGACGGGGCGAGCTAACGGCATCAGAATGCGTGCACGAACAGAGCACTTAAGGTACTTTACGGTGACGGGATCAGAACTTCTTACCTGCCTAAACTGCCTTAGCCCCATCTGCCGTTTTAGGACAGCGGACATAAGGCACCCACAGAGTTCTGCGGCAACGCCGCTCGCCGCTATGGTTAGGAAAGGGCAGGGACGCCGCCGGCGGCGAGCTCTGCGTCTCTGCTCTATGGTTAAGCATAAGGCCGTGGCGCTGCCGCAGAACTCTGTGGAGGCCTTTAGCGGTTGAAGTTTACTGCCCTCTTACTCGCCCATATTTGGGTTTTCGACACTCCCAATAACACCTTTCTGTTCTGCTTGAACATCTCTATCGAATGCTATCAATTTCGACCGATTTAGGCAATATCGATTTTTTGACAATATCCCATCGAGGACATGGGCGCGCTAGGCCGAGCTGCGCGGGTGATGACCTCATCGAAAACCGATATTTTCGAAATTGGCCAAATTTCCTCGTGCAAACTGCGTCCAAAATCGTCTAGAAGTTATTTGGGGCGCTGATTACGAATCCGACGTCCGTTTTTGAAAATTCCGTCGACTTCGGTAAGTTTTGGATTTTTTCTGGATAACTGATGGTGGTCAGGTCAGGGTGATCGATTTTGCTCGAAATTCGTACAGGGTCCGGGACTTATTCAGGGTGCCAAACACGATGCCGAAGTACATTTGGACGGTTACGGAACGGGACCGCTCATACCGATAAATGAGGGTGATCGGTGATCCTGACCCGACCACCATCAAACGGGAAGTAACCTGCTCAAGTCCGCGGAATTTTCAAAAACGAACGTCGGAATCGTAATCAGCGCCCCGCCGACGTCATCGTCGGCGCGGGTCGGCCTAAAGCACCCACGTCCTCGATATTATCGATCCCGGCGCCGTAAAGTACCTTAAGTGCTCTGTTCAAATACGGATTCTGATGCCGTTAGCTCGCCCCGTCTTCTCGCAGTGTTCCACCGAAATCGGAAAAAATGCTTCACACAAGCCTCACCTGCATTTTCGCACCCCTATAACATTGTCCACTCCCAAGCTAAACCATTCTACTTTAGCGTACTAACAGACCGTTTGACTGCCTACAAGACATACAAGCTGCAACCTGAAAGGATCCAACTTTACAGAGCTATTGCGCTCTGAACACGCCCGTGAGTGCAATTTAGCGCAACAACGGTAGATGTTCTCCGCGCTGTTGCTCGTCCAGATTACAGCTTTCCCAGTCTGAATGACACCATTCAATTCAGCATGAAAAGCTCTATCGATTGGAATCAGGCGTGGCCGAACTCGAAGACATCGATTTTTCGATGACGTCATCTTCCTTCCGCCGCGGCCTCGTCCTCAATGCGAAACAGTCAAAAATCGATGTTTCCAAAATCGGTCGAAATTGATACCGCTCGTTAGCGCTTTCCATGCTGAACGGAACGGTGCTATTGGGAGTGTCGAAAACCCAAATATGGGCGAGTAGGAGCACAAGAAACTCTAATCGCTAGCTTTCGCCGCTCTAAAGCGGCAGATAGGGCTAAGGCAGCTTAGGCAGGTAAGAAGTTCTGTTCCCGTCACCGTAAAGTACCTTAAGTGCTCTGTCCGCATACGCATTCTGATGCTGTTAGCTCCCCGCATCTTCTCACAGTGGTCCACGGAAGTCGGAAAAAAATGCTTCACACAAGCCTCACCTGCATTTTCGCACCCCTATAACATTGTCCCCTCCAATGCTAAACCATTCTGCTTTGGCGTGCTAGCAGAACGCTCGACTGCCTACAAGACCTATAAGCTGCAACCTGAAAGGTTCCAACTTGACAGAGCTATTGTGCTCGGAAAAGCCCGCGCGTGCAATTTGCGAACAGTCGCCCCCTCCTCGATTGACAGGTTCGATTCTGTATGCATTGTTCATGGCGCACTCCAAAGGCTCGCTGGACAGCCTTGAAGCAATTCCTGAGTAGGGCGGCAAGAAATTTCTGTTAAAACTTCCCAAACGCTCAGTTACAAGCTGTCCCTCCCCCCCCCCCTTCGATTGAAAGGTTCTATTCTCTATCATGTTCATGACGCACTCCAAAGGCTCGCTGGACAGCCTTGGAGCAATTCCTGAGTAGGGCAGCAAGAAATTTCTGATAAAAGTGCCCAAACGCCCAGTCTACGAGCTGTCCCCTCCCCCCCTTGATTGAAAGGTTCGATTCTGTATGCATTGTTCAAGGCGCACACCAAAGTTTGAGTGGGATGGCGGGGAATTTCTGATATCATTCTCCAAACGGCTCGAAATAGTCTTGAAAACGTTGCAGTTCCCAGTGAGAGAAGATAGAAGCGCAGGGGAAATGCGCTTGCCCACTCGATTGATAGGTTAGGTTCTGTGTGCATTGTGCACGGCACACTCTCGGGGCATTCCTTGCATGACAGAGCACTGGCGACGTACGACATCTTTGAGATACTCCGAAAGCACGCATATCCTGGGAAATAAGCTGCTCTAATCGCCCATCCAGCCAATTTTGAACCACTCACGGCGAAAATACGGGCGTTCCGGTAAAGTTTTACACATGTTTGTGTAGATCTCGAAGAGGCGAATCGAATGGTACCAACCTTTATTCAAGAAACCTAAAACTGAAGGAGTTATGAGCGTGCGACGCTTTGCGACGCCATGTTGGCGTTTTTTCGCCCACTTTTGACCGTGCGGCGCGAGCGGTATTGTATTGCACTTCTGCTGACGAGCAGAAGATTCACTGACCAATTGCAAATGATTCTGATGTTGAACGTTCCGGAATGCTATAAATCCAGAAGTGGTCCTCTGAATGGAGCGAGTGCGGGTACTACAAATGGCAGCGTGTCTCACTACTCTGTTAATAATATACCACATAACGAAGTCGAAGAAATGAAAGAGCTTGGGTATATTCTTCTTGATTACCGCTCAATATGTTGAGAGAGATCTGCTTTTGGAAACAGATAATGGTGTTCCCGTTGCTGTACTGCCTCCTCCTTCCTCCTTGCAGTCCTATCGTCATCGTGTACCGTCTCGCATTGTTTTGAAAACTATACTAACCCACGCTAGGGTTTGAGGCGAAACCTATGCAACTCGGTAGTATTTTGGATGCTGTTAGCTGATTGCAAGGTGTAGCTTTCAGAAGCAAGGAAGCTGCTGATACCTAGGTGTCAATACTAGGGAAGTTGACATTGAAGTTCAAGTTCCAGAGTTTCCTTCTATCAACATGGGAAGAAATTAAATAAAATCGATAAATTATTGTCAGTCGGTAGTTGTGTACGTTTTGTGAAGCCTGCCCGTCGACCATGATGTGATTCCCATGTCGAAGAAACAAAGCTCAGCAATGATTGATAATGTCGATTTCCACATGATGCCCGTTGGAGACCGTTCAACTTACATGCCGGGCAATGCTGTAGCTTTTATTTCAGCCCTGCCCTATTCTGTAATCAATGTATGTTTTCTCTATGTGTCTTGTGAATAAGTCTACGACTTTCTACTAAAGCAGCTTTTTTAAATTTAAAGCCATTTATTAAAGATAAACTTCGCTGACATTTAAGAAAGGCATATAATATTACGTGAATTACAACGACCACATTTCTGATTTCTAATGAAGACGTGAGATTGCTTTCAGCTTCGACACAAGCCTGAAAATTGATAGTAAGATAGGTGACTTGCTAGATATTATTTTGCAACAGTTGCTGCCTCGTCTATCAGGTTGGCAAAGGTAATCTCCGTCAGGAAATGAGTGGAGGCGATGGAAGCCGCCATCGTGGATAGCAATAAAAAACTAAAAATTAAAATTGTGCATTGTTATGGAGTAAGAGCGGCTATACTTTTATGGAATAATTTAGAGCTGAGCGTTCATGTAACAATACTTACAGTGATATTACGTTTCTTTGCATTTTTACATCGTCGGCAATCGGAGAGAATGAAGAGTTGACCATTAACTTAAGTTAGGTTATTAAGTTGATCCAGCTTGTCTGAAGCCGTTTCTTGCATTTGGCATGTTATGGCCGGAAAATCACAGTAGTTGAATTGCTAGTTCGTGAAGCTGTGCACCAAGATTGTTACAACACTTTATTCGACTTACGTTTTAGCTTAGTCTTCTTCGTAGCTGGAAGAGTTCAAATAACACTTGAAGAACTATTCTTCCAAAGGTCATTTCACACTACGGAGAGAAATTCGAAAGTGAATGGAATGAAGAAAGCGGTGCGGGGAAACGACGAAGGGCTAACCTTTATGGTGGAAGCTGAGGAGCTCCACCATTCACTCTCAGGTGGAAGTGAACGATGGTGAATGACTTAAGCTCTCGGGACCACTTACCATAAGGACCTCCTAGGGCATAACCCTGTAAGTCAAAACCCACACAGGCCGACAAAGAGTGTGCGTTCTTGTGTTAACGCTACGCACTCGTCTCTGTGATTGATCTTGGGCATCGCGATGCCATCCAGAATGCATCTAGCGTTTTCCGCGCGGGCACGTGTGCAAGGATCGTGACAGCCTCCTGAACCATTGCACCGCCATGGCCGTCTACCCTGTTCTCGCCCATTGGTCAATCTCTGCGACTTTCTAAGACCGTCTACGTGCTTGTTCGCTCTTATACACAGCAGTCCTCCTGTTTCCGCGACCTACACCTCCCTGATTTTCCTGCATGGCGTGAGGTTCACCACTCCGAAGTCATTCAATCACCTTGTTTTCCAAAGCGACACGCTACACACGAGGGGTAGGACAACTGCTGCTGTATAATCGGTTGCGAACTAGTTGTCCTTTCGATTTCATAGAAGGGACTTCTACCACCCTCACCAGTTCATGTAGTTCCTTTCAAAGGCAACTGCGGATTTCCCACCTCGTCAGATATGAACGGTATGCAGAAGGGAGTTTTGTTTCGCTCGGCCTTGTTCCTATTAGGTTGGAAAAAAAGTCTTTTCATTTTTTTTCAAAGATTTATTTCTCCACAACTACAAAATCAAATCAATTGAGATAAACTCCATTTTGTTCCACTACACTTCTCCAAAGACTGGGTAATTTTCCAATTCCTCTCGCTTAAAAGACTGCAGTTCTGAAGTAGAACTATTGCTGAATCTAATTTTTGAGGTCTTCATTCATTTCAAAATATTTCTCTCCAATTTCCTGCTTGGGAGCACGGAAGAGATGGTAATCAGTAGGGGCAAGATCAGAGCTATACGGTGGATGTGGCATTACCTCCCTACACAGCTCCTTTATTATTTCTCTAGTGAGTCTTGCAACAAGTGGTTTCGCATCGTCATGCAGGATCATCACCTTTGACTTCTCCAGCCTCTTTTCTTGGAGAGTTGCAACGACTTTGTGGAGTTGGCCACAGTATGTGGCAGCAGTAAGTGTCTCTCCATTTCTGAGAGTTTCCCAGCAAATCACTCCTCTGACATCCCACCAAACACTCAAGAGAATGTTCCTTTCGTGAACATTGGCTTGAGATCAGGGCAAGGGTTCTCTTCTCTTTGTACCCAATGCCTTTTTCTTCGGAAGTTGGCATACAGAACCCAAGACTCATCGCCTGTCACAATCCGCGGCAGAAACGATTTTCTCTCGTGTTCGGACAGAAGAGAAGTAGCGATGGAGAGCCGCTGACCTTTCTGAGTGTCTGACAGGGCATGTGGAATCCAAGCTCCAAATTTCCATGCAAAGCCAAGACCTATCAGATGGATTCCTACTATCCTATGAGACACTTCGAGCTTCTCTGCCAGTTGACATGTCCCCTGCCCACTATCGGTACGAAGAAGATGGAGTACTTCAGTGTCATCCAATTCAGCTGGCCCCCCGACCTTGCCGTGTCTTCGAGTGAATAATCTCCCTTTAAAAACTTTCCGAACCATTAATAACAGGGGCGATGAGTAGTAGATCCCAAGCCATATATATGGTTAATTTGGTCGGCTGCCTGACGTGCTGTAAATCCTTTAACGAATTCATGAAGAATGCCGTGCCGAAAATGGCCATGAGGTAGATCTGGCATTGAGTCCGGAAGATTGGATAGATAACGAAGTACAAGAAGCGTCTTGACCTGTATCCGAGTCCGCACGGTAAACAAGTATGGTATGATTACGAAATCAGCAATCAATATTGGCTAGTGCGTTTACAAGGAGAACGGCAAAAAACTTTTCGAATTGTGAAGAGACTTTTTTTCCAACCTAATATTTGCAGCCACTGAGCGATGTCTGCGTTTTGTAGAGATCCCTATGGAGGGTACCCCTCCAAGGATGTGCTCTGCAAGCTCAATAGCCTGGTTGCTGTCAGACGACATTGCGATCGCAGCTCGAAACATATTGGCGACTATGGCCCTTTTCATGTTGGATGGATGTGCGACCTAAAAGGGACCAGTACGTTTTTGTTACCAGGTTTCCGATATTTTTTCGTTTTGATCAAATTTCTGGACAGGCTAGCCTGCACATTGAGGAACGTGAGGCAATCATCGCTCGATGTTTCCTTAGTAAGGCGGATATACGCGGAGTGCTTGTTAAGCATTTCGAAACAGGCATTTCAAGATGTGCTGAACACACCACAAAGCAGTCGTCTATACGTGACTGTAGAAGATTGGCCAGCGCTCCGACACTGGACCTTCCACTTCAGACATGAATGCCACTGCTAGGACAGGGCTAAGCGCTGGCCCATTGACAGGCCTCTGCTTGTAGAAGTCTCCTGACCAATTGAAAACATTGCACGTGAGACACTCATTGATGAGCGTCATTAGTTGGACGATGGAGAGCCCGTATACATTGACGCCCGCCTGAAATTCTGTAAGAATCCCCAGACTGCTTATATGGCGCTGTCCTTAGGCACGTTTGTATAAAGCGCCGTGATATCAAACGAATTTCCTCGTCCAAAGTGATGCGGTGGAGCGTTTCGAGGAGAATGCGAGTGTTTGATAGATGCGTGGGTACAAACCTCAAAGCTGCACAAAGACCAGATTGATGAACCACGAAATCTTATCAGTAGGACTCTCAACATTACTTATGATAGGTCTGACTTTGAAATATGAATGGTCGTCGATCGCAATGTCTCCCATGGGTAATTTGTGGGTTTTATGAATGGGAACGTAGAGCAAGGACATGTTGGTATGCTTTTCAGTTAGCCCTTTGTCGCTTCTCTGCATCGCCTTCTTCATTCTATTTAATTTGAATTTCTCTCTGTAGAATGGAATGACTTTTGGGGGAGTAGTTCTTCAAGTGTTATTTGGACTCTTCCAAGCTCTGAAGACAGCGAAACCGCCTAGTCCCAAGAGGAGTAAGGTGCTGTAACAATCTCGGCGCGCAGTTTCACGAACTAGCAATACAACACAAAACATCATGCCGAGATTCATGGCAAGTCGGACATGGAGTCTAGTCACAGCAATGATTTAGAGTAGAGCCCTAAAAGTAGGAATCGGATCGTGCAAAAGCCACTGCGGAGGTTCTATGAGGTCTAGGAGTTCTAGCCTACGCAAGTCTACCTCCCACCGTTACGAGCTCGCCGTCGTCGCTCGTGGTCATCGGATCCGACCGCATTGGCTCTGTTAGGTAATCCTCAGGAGTACAGCAGTAATCTTCGCAGTTTGATAGTTCGCCCTTTCGGAACTAAGATACTTGTAGATTTGAATAAAGATTGAAGCTAGTGGTGCAAATTTGTAAGGTTTAATGAGTTGTACTGGCAAACAATTTGTTCGATATGTGATGTTTTTTTTGACCGCGACTTAGTTCTGAGATCTATCGAACTCAGCAGCAGGCCCTTAAAGTCTGTCACCCAGTGAGAGACATTTAGGGCCTGCTTCTTCGACCCACACAGCTCCCCCAACCTGGTAGCGTCGTTGAACCACACAACCTTACTCAGGCAGCATTTCCAATGCTCTCCTACTTAGACTCTGTTCGTACTTCTTTGGTCCTCAGCATGTTCAGCAGAAGTCCATCATTGCGATTTTCTTGAAGCGGTTGTCTTGTCTTGTCTTGAGACGCCTCCATGCTCATCAGTTTATCAACTCACGATCAGTAATATGACTTGAAAATTAGAAAACTTTAATCATCACAGTTTTCTGTCGCTTGGGGAGCACTTCAGATATTTTCATTTTACGAACCTAATGGCATATAATGCACTTATTCTCTGCTGGGACATACCTTAACCGCTCTTCAACCTGTCAAGTCACCTCAAGCACGTATGACCAAACCGAAGGGCTCGTTTAAGCATTCAGACGTTACTTACTTACTTACACATTTACTTATCCTTTTCCAGGTTCGCTTTGCCATTGCCATTCATTTCAGCCAGCTAGTTGATCGGCGGTCCGCCGTCGTCACTTTGTTGCGCTTCCTGTCCAACCAGCATTGGTTAGCCCTTGCATGACCCCTTTTTCCATGAACCCTCTTTGCAAGGGGCTGCGCGCGGAATGTGGGTGAACCGTTTTATACAGTTCTCGAGCTTCTTTAAGGGCTGGGCGCACTCCTGTTGCTTGACGCAGCTCCAATGATGAAGAATAGGGCAGAGACGCAGAGTGCGTGTCTCTGCGTCAGAGATGCGGCGCGCTTATGGCACACTTCGCTTCAGCGTTGACGCCCAGCGTCAGCGCTGCAGGCGTCAGATTCACGGAATGAGCTCGGTCATTCCATGAAGCTGCCGCTATCGCTCCTGAGCAAGAGATACGATAAGTAAGATAGGACTCAACCAAACCAGCCAACCGCTCAGCTGAGCGATTATTTGCAGTGGTCCATTGCCGACACCAGAGAAAGAAGGAACGACCGCCCCTCATCGCAAACATGTCATGAGCCTGAGAGCGACGCCCCGTCCCGTTTTTGACGCACTGAAGCCGCTGCCGAGTGTGCCCAACCCTTTAGTTGAATATGAGTGATATGAAGACGCTGCCGTATGTTATTGTTACGGATATGACCCATTCGCGTGATGCCTGCACTCCAACGCAGCATCTTCATCTTACACTTAGTCGACGCTCCGCTTCCCTTGTCATGGGCCAGCATTCAGATCCATACACTGCCACTGGTCGAATCACTTGAGCCACGCCGAGTTTATGTAATTGCTGATCTCATGAAGCAAACCTCCGTCGCTGGTAGTTGTTCAACTCGCTCTGATCGACTCCCTGCTGTTCTCGTCGTCCGTCAGGATCTCCGTTTTTCTGACGGTCGACGAGAACAGCAGAGACGTAATCAAAAAGCTGCGACTCAATCATTCTAAGCCTGCACGAGAGTCTGCAAGTCACTTCTGCTTTCAGAGGCAATCACCACATCGTCAGCGTAAAGTAACATCCAAAGCGTCTTTTGTTGAAAATGGCTAGTGCCGGCGTCCCGGGGCCCTCGGTGAACACCAGCAGTGATAGAAAAGGCTCACGATGTTCCAGCTGCTGCCAGGAACAGCTTTTGATATTATCATTCGGAGGTAATGCCTCATCGTAAAGGGCTGGGCACACTTCTGCTGCTTGACGCAGCTCCAATGATGAAGAATAGGGCAGAGAAACAGAGTGCGTGTCTCTGTGTCAGGGGCAGCGGCACGCTTATGGCACACTTCGCTTCAGCGTTGACGCCCAACGTCAGCGCTGCAAGCGTCAGCTTCACGGAATGAGGTCGGTCATTCCGTGAAGCTGACGCTATCGCTCCTGAGCAAGAGATAAGATACGTAAGATAGGAAAGCCATTTATTCAACCAAACCAGCCAACCGGTCAGCTGAGCGATGGTTGGCAGTGGTCCAGTGCCGACACCAGAGAAAGAAAGAACGACCGCTCCTCACCGCAAACATGTCCAGAGCCTGAGAGCGACGCCCCGCCCCGTTTTTGACGCACTGAAGCCGCTGCCGAGTGTGCCCAACCCTTAAGCCTTCAATACATATCTAGCTATCATACATCATGTTTTATCAAATTTGGCTCATTCAAAATGGATTGACAAACATTTTATGGTTAAGTTTTGCTCCGCTCATGTTTTTCAGTCACCTACGTATGGGATTACTTCAGCAATCAGATCGTGAAACACGGCTGATGATTATACCTTGATGTAGGTTTGCAATTTCCCCACCCTCAATGTCTTTGAGACTGAACGCAACTTAATCGCAACAGAGACCAAACCTCACTTCTTTGTTTCCTCCTCTCATTCTCTCAGTTTATTAATCGGGTGAATGAACGGAGAGCAAACTAATCGGTCACAGAAACTCCTTCGAGGTCTGCGGCTCTAGATCTGATTCCACTTGCGCATTGTAAGCATAAAAAAATACAGCCACTGCCAAAATAACTCTTCAAATGAGGCGCAAGTCACAATAAATTGATGAACAAATGTCCAACTACTGGTGTTGAACAATACGTTCGATCAATGCACTTCCGCAAGAAAGTTGACCCTATCTCGCCTGCCTCAACTGTACAACTCACTTCTGCTTTTCGACAGTATATCGCACCATGACGAATATGTAGCAAAACAATCCCACGACGAAAATGGTCCATGTGGCAATCAATGTATATTTATACGTACTCTGAAGAAAATGTTTTGGCATAGCGCATTTTGGCACATGAAATTAAATGAATTGATTAAAAAAATAGAAATACTCTTGGGTTTTGTAACAATGTTTTGATGCGAATAAATACGCATTAAGCAGGGAGGGGATGGGGAGGTTAAGAGCTTTGATTTTCTTTTGTTTTTCGCTTTCAACCTTTCTCTCACGGGACCATCCATGTGTGGTTGTTGTTCTCGATCAAACGGCGCTGCTGGTCTAGTGGCGTAGCTTTTTGCCCGGAAAGTTGTGCCTGTGGGCTGTAGTCCCGCCTTACGCAAATGTTCTGATCGCAACGAAACATCGTTAAAACAGCTTACATCTTTAGTATCAGCCACTTGATGCTCAAAGCGGCTTTCACACTGCCGTTGCTGCTGTTGCAGTAACGAGCAACAAAAAGGAGGCGGAGTCCGATGTTTGTTGCAGCCGCAACACGGTGAGACCCAACGCAGCTTGCGAGCGACTTCTTGCTGTCTGCAGCTCTCGCCCCAGGCCGGTAGATTTAGGCGAAGGGCGGCTGTTGGCATCATGCCCAGCGACGTACGCGGCGCAGCCGCTTGCACTCCACTTTGGCGATGGAGCGCGGAAGCCATGCGATTTGTGCCCTTTATACGCCCGTGATGGCGCCTCCGCAAAACGGCTCGTGATGCAGTGGGTAGAGGGCCTCACCTTGATGATGGAGGTAGGGAGTTCGGTTCCCATTCATGGTGGAGTTTTTGCATTTCAACTGGCTGGATGAGATCTCAGGAGTTTTAACGTCTACTCAATTTTCAGGCGTCTTCTGCCCATTTTTCCAGCTGTATGCGGTTTTTTTCCAGCCAGCTGCGTACTCCCCTGAGCGATGAAAGCAGTTTCCACACGAGCAGCTTGGATGGCACCCAACCTGGAGTCCTTCCCTAGCCTGCTCCACGCTCGAAGAGCGCAGAACCCATTTGCGGACTCCCCTGAGCGACGAAACAACCCAAGAGCAATGGACGATTTCGCGCTCCATCGCGAACGCATATGGGGCCGCCGCGCTGCTGGCAAGTTGCCAACAGCCGCCCTTCGCCCAACTAATGCGGCCCTAGCCCATGGAAGCGGTGGGTTTAATTAGAATCATATCCCGCACATCATCATTATCATCTTATCTTATCATCGCACCCCGCTCCTCCGTTGACGGTCTCAGCAACGAGCAATGATGGCGGGAATTGCTAAAACCTCTAGAATCAGATCGGAATAGACGTAGGCGAGCGCAATTGGTGTAGGGGATCACTTGTTCGACGCGAATGCACACGTGAGCTGTGTCGGCGCCGACGTTGACATTCGATCGAAGCGCATTGATCTCTTGTGTGCCCGCGGTGGCATGGCTGCCAGACGGGTCGTGACGCAGTGGGTAGAGAGGGGGGGGGGGTTGAGCCTCGGAGGTCGTAGGTTCGGTTCCTATGCATGGTGGCGTTTTTGCATTTCAATCAACTGGCTGGATGAGGTCCAGGGCTTTTAACGTCTACACATTTTTCATGCGTTTTCTGCCCATTTTCCAGCTGTATGCTTCTGCAGAACCCGATTGCCGACTTCCCCCTGAGCTATGAAAGCAGTTTCCACACGAGCAGCTTGTATGGCACCCACCCTGGAGCCCCTTCCCTAGCCTAATTCTGCGCTCTTCGAGCGCATAATCAAGCTGCGGACTCCCCCTCAGCGACGAGCAGTTTCCACTCGAGCAGCTTGGATCGCAGCCACCCTTGGCTCCCTTCCCTAGCCAGCTGCAGACTCCCCTGAGCGTCGAAAGCAGTTTTCATCCTTGGCGCCCTGACGCAAAAAATCTATTCCGCTCGATTTTAGCGGCTGTAGCTCCACTCAATGATGGCGATCATCCCTTGTTGCTGAGGCCGCGCAGCCGATGCCGGTGTTGCTGTTGCGGGGTTGCGGCAACAGCAGTGTGAAAACCCATCTCGTTGCTGTTGTCGCTCCTCTGCGTCTATGCTTCATCATTACGGCATCGGTTGCGCAACAGCAGCAACGGCAGTGTGAAAGACGCTGAAGGAAAATGACTTGAATCACTTGGCCTTATCGTACTATATATAATGGAGTTAGCGGTTGTCCTACCGTCCGTCTGCTCATCCGTCTGGCCTTTCCTAGAAGTCGAGTAGCAGGCGTCCGTGTTCAGATGAGGTGCTACCCACGCCGTGTCGAGACCGTCAGAAGAAGTGTCACCGATGTTGCGCAAAGGGCGTTCGAGTTCAAAGACATGCCTCCTCCGTTGCTCAACAGGCGTTCGGATTTAGAAGATGTGTCACCGACGTCGTACAACAGGCGCTCGGATTCAGAAGGCATGTCAGCAATGTGTTTGGGTTCAGAAGAGGTGTTAACGATGTCGCGTAATGAATGTCTGGGGTCAGAAGGCATGTCATCGATGTTATGCAAGGGGTGTCTGGGCGCAGAAGAGGTACTGCGGATTTCATGTAAGAGGTGTCTCGGTTTAGAAGTGGTGTCACCGATGTCATGCAAGTGGTGTTTGGGTTCAGAAGAGGTGTCAACTATGTCGCGCAAGTGGTGTCCGGATTCCGAACACGTGTAATGGGGGACCACTAAAGAGGAGACCAGTAAGCGGGGGTCCAGTGGCGGGTGGGAGGACCAGCGAAGGGAGGAGGTGGGGGTGGGGTACCAGTAAGAGTAAAACCTTTAATGGGAGCCAGTGAAAGAGGACAAATAAAGGGTACCACTAAGATGAGGGTTGGGGGCGGTAGTAAAGGGGGGAGCGAACGGGAACCAGTGAAGTAGGAAAGTTCTGTGAAGAAGGGACCGATAAAGGGGGAACCATTAAAGGAGAACCAGTGAAGAGGGAGCTAGTGAAGGTAGGACCAATGATGGCGGCCAGTGAAGGGGTAGGGACCAGTGAAGGGGATCAGTGAAGGTGAGACCAGTAATGGGGGAGCTATGAAGGGGGTGGGGCAGTAAAGGAGGGATCATTAATGGGGATCAGTGAAGGGGACCAATAAAGGGTACCACTTGGGTGAGGGGAGCCAGTAAGAGGAGGCAAAAAGGAGGGACAAATGGGAACCAGTGAAGTGGGAGAGTCCGGAGAAGGGGGGGGGGGCGATAAAGGGAGAACCACTGAAGGTGGACCAGTGATAGGAAAGGGATCGGCGGAAGGAACCTGTAAGGGCGATCTAGTGCTTCTTCTCACTATCGCCCAACGTGTATATGACAGGAACGTCGTACAACATTGTCCACATCAAGAGATGTGCCACAGATCAAACATTGCGAAGCATGCGTTGGATTTTCAAATGACCTTTGAAAGGCAGCCAGCGTGTGCGTGTACATGCCTCTCACTCTCACAATAAACCAAAAAAAAGCTAAAATTAACAAGTGGGACGGCAAAACAAACGCCACAACTGGAACGGCAAGGAACTATTGTATAACGTCGGACGGAAGGTTTCTACCGTTACAATGCTTCGAATGCTTCTTCTCTTCTTTATGTTTTACAATCCGTTTGTTGATAAGAGCTTTTGCTACCGTTACGTAGAAAATATGGGTTCTTAAATATGTATGATTTATATAAGAGTCTCTAAAGAGCCGAGTTAGCCTAGTGGTTAGTAGTGTAGTTTCATGCACAAACGGTCACAGGTTCGACTCCCGGCTCGGGCACCCCATGCCCTGCAAAAATTGCAAAAATGGCAACGGTTCCAGCGTCAGGCCCAGGTTGACAGGCCGGCTGATGGAGAAACCTCGTCACAAAACCATGATCACAAGTCGCAATAGAATCAGTGGAAAGGCTAGGACGTCACCCGGAAGTGGCGCACAGAACCCCCGCCCGAGTTCTGTGGTCAGTATGCGAGGGCTACCGAGGGCCGAACGACCTCGGCTAAAGAAGCTAGTTCGACTGGGGACTCTGAATGTGGGAACGCTGACCGGGAGATCTAGGGAAGTGGCTGACCTGATGAAGCGCAGAAGGATACAAGTCCTGTGTCTGCAGGAAACGCAATGGAAAGGGGCGAAAGCCAAGGAGATCGGAGAAGGGGTCAAGCTGTACTACAACGGAGAGGACACCAAGAGGAATGGGGTAGGGATAGCTGTCGCGGAGTCCCTCAAGGATTCAGTAGCGGCTGTCCAAAGAATAAACGACCGCATCATGTCACTGCGGCTGGACACGAAGGAGGGTTACTGGACCATCATGTCTGTCTACGCTCCGCAGACCGGATGCTTCCGAGCACGACAAGGATGACTTCTACCTCTCGCTCGAGGAAGCCATAAGGTCCGTACCAGAAGGCGACTACCTCTCCATAGCAGGGGACATGAACGGGCATGTGGGGAGTGGCAGAAGAGGAGTGGAAAGGGTTCATGGAGGAAAAGGGATCGGCCTGGTAAACCCGGATGGAGAACGAATTCTGGATCTGGCTATCGCCCACGACCTGGCTGTCTGTAGCACCTTCTTCGCGAAGAGGGAGAGCCAGAAGGTGACCTATGCTAGCGGAGGAAGAAGAACGGAGGTCGACCACATCCTGGTTCGAAGGGCTGCCCTGAAAACAGTCCGGAATGTGAAGGTCATTCCGGGAGAAGACGTGGCATCACAGCATAGACCCTTGGTAGCCGACCTTAGCATACCTCTACCCACCAGGCCCAAAGTGAGGACGGAACCCAGGATCCGATGGTGGAGGCTGCGGGGTTCAGAGCGGAACGAGCTACGAAGGGCAGTGCTCGAAGCAGGCCTTCCAGATCCAGCTGGTCCCGTGAATGAGACCTGGAGGAGGGTAGCCGAAACAATCCTGAGATGTGCCAAGGAAATCCTGGGAGAAACAAAGGGAGGAACCAGAGGGAATAAATCGGCATGGTTCTGGAACGAAGAGGTGCAGGCTGCGGTGAGGGGGAAGAAGGAGGCCTACAAGCTGTGGCAAAAGACGAGGGCACCCGAGCATCTCACAGCCTACAGGAAGCTGAAGAGGCTGGCAAAAACAGCTGTAGCGAAGGCAAAGAACGCGGAAATGGATGCCCTGTACGAGAAACTAGACGGGCCAGAGGGAGAGAAGTTCGCCATCCGCCTGGCCAAGGCGCGTCATAGAGCTAGCCTCGACATTCGAGTGGTGAAGACTGTGAAGAGTGCCGACGGTAGAGTGTTACGGAAGCCGGTCGAGGTCAGAGAGAGATGGGAGGAGTACTTCAAGGAACTCTTGAACGAGGAGTTCCCTCGTCGGGAGGCCGAGGAAGAACAACCAACGGAAGGACCCATCCCACCCTGGACGCAAGAAGAGGTTCGCAAGCCCATAGGGAAGATGAAACTCGGAAAGGCAGCAGGTCCTGACGGTGTGCCAGTAGAGGCTTGGAAGGTGCTCGGGGACCTCGGAATCAACTGGCTGACGCAGTTCCTCAACAGAATCACGAAAGAAGGTAAGATGCCGGATGACTGGAGGAACAGCACCATAGTCCCCATCTTCAAGCAGAAGGGAGACGCTTCCGAATGCTCCAACTACCGAGGGATCAAACTGATCTCACACACGATGAAGATCTACGAACGACTGGTCGACTCAAGGCTGAGGGAGATGGTACCCATCTCCCAGGTGCAGTGGGGCTTCATGCCTGAGAGGTCCACCACAGACGCCATCTTCATCGCTCGTCAGGTGATGGAGAAATATCGAGAGAAACGAAAACCCTGCTACCTGGCATTCCTGGATCTGGAGAAGGCCTACGACAGGTTAGCTCGGACCGTAATCTGGAATGCCCTTCGAGGGAGGGGTGTCCCGGAACCCTAAAGCGAAAGCATTTGCCAAGAATGTCTTCATTAATCAAGAACGAAAGTCAGAGGTTCGAAGGATCACGGTCATAAGGGACATGTACGAGGGCTCGAAAGCGGCGATACGAACTCCACACGGGGTGACAAGGAAAGTGGACATCACAGTGGGGTACACCAAGAGTCGGCTCTGAGCCCGTTCCTCTTTCTGCTGACGCTTGACTCTATAGTGAACCACCTTGAGAAAGGCCCTCTCAGAACGATCCTCTACGCGGACGACATCGCCCTAGTAGCCGACAACCAGGAGGAACTGGAGGAGAAGGTGCAGCTGTGGCAGAGAGCCCTTGCGGACAACGGCCTACGGCTGAACGTGAAGAAGACGAAGTTCATCAGCTCTGAGCAGTGCGCTGGATCGATCCTAGACTGCCAAGGGGAAACGATCGAGAAGGTGGAAGAATTCCGCTACCTCGGAAGTGACCTATCCGAGGAAGGAAGTGTGGACCAGGCGGTCAGGGGACGGATAAACGCAGCCTGGCTCAAATGGAGGGAGTCCACAGGGATCCTCTGCGACCGTAGATGCTCCAGGACGCTCAAAGGCAAGCTCTATAGAACAGTTGTAAGACCTGCCCTCCTCTACGGCAGTGAGTGCTGGGCCCTGGGTAAGGCGCAGGAGCGGCAACTGCACGCGGCAGAGATGAGGATGCTGAGGTGGGCATGTGGATGGACCCGTCGGGACAGGTTGCGAAACGAGGATGTTAGGGCAGTGATGAAGACTGCCCCGATCCAGCTGAAGATGAGAGAGCAGCGCCTGAGGTGGTATGGACACGTCCTCAGAAGACCAGAGGATCACCCCACAAGGTTGGCCCTAGATTACGAGGCACCCGGAAAGCGTCCGAGAGGAGCCCCTAGGAAAATATGGAAGGACGTCATCAAGAGAGATCTCGCCGAAGTCGGCGCCACGGCAGATGACGCCCTAGATAGGATGAGGTGGCGACAGATCACAAGAACAGCGGACCCTGCGACTGCGCGGGACTAAACGCTCAGGAGAAGAAGAAGAATATAAGAGTCTCTAAAAATTGAAGACTTTAACCCACTTCCCTGAGAATTCCAGTCTGATTTACATGTATTGAGCTCTACGGGTAAAATTGGAAAAAGGAATGAAAAGGAACACTCAGACAGAATTAAATCGAAATTCGGGTGCTAGGTTAGTAAGGAATTATCTAAAACATTAACAGTGAGGTCTTGACATACTTTTTGAACTAGAGATAAAGATCCCTAAAATGGCAGAAAGCGTTGCACAGAATGCGCAATTTCTAGAGGGCAAGGTGGGGGACAAGCACAAATAATTCCCCAATAATTTTGCCAAAGCTTTGAGGCATCAAAGCATACTCTGCTAAGCCGCTTCCAGCGTAGGGAAAGAAGGAGGTTCAATCTATAATCCGGCCCCTCAACAATTGCTGCAATTTCATTGACAATTTGCACTGCTTTGGAAAGCAAAAGGTGCCAACCAGTCCATTCGGCAACTCAAAATAACACGCCGTTCAATTCATTCATAGTAAAATGGCAGAATTTTATTGAAAGTTATAGTTTTATTCTATCTGTTGCCGTATCGTTTCCACATTCTTATTTTTTCTGAATTTCTGAATTTTTTATACAAGAAGATGGAAAAAATGTAATGACAGTTTATGAGCTCTACCTACCGAAATACTCACAACTATAATAGAAAATAGCTATTAGCTTTTTCTTGGCAGAAATCTATCTAGTCGACTAGTTTCTACTATGTCCTAAATGGTTAACCCTATGCTCATATATTCATTATTTTACTCTGCGCGTTAGTTGCGTTAGGTTCTCATATACTGTTATCATGGCCCACTTAAAATACTGTTTTCCTTGCCATGAATCATTTGTTGAACCGTAGTTGTACTTCTGATGCCCGTTATCTATTATTTTCGAAGTGCTTTAATGTCGGTGCTTTAACATCGGTGCATCGATGATTGATTGATCGCGCATGCATCAATAGTATTATTGTTTTAGCAATAAAGGATTAATCACTCAGGTTTGAGGGCACTCTTCTGAGTTGGTGAGCGACAATTTGTTTTCTAGCCGACCATCAATTTGTTTTCTAGCCGACAACGGCCTGCGGGCCGCCGAACGTCTGGTTGGGCTTCGCCCCAAACCCGGAGAATAGAACACCCCGAATATTTTCTTCTCCTCTTTAGACCTTCTCTCATTCATTGCAGTAAAAAAACTGGCTTTGCTATATATAATGGTATGACGGAATAGGGCAAAACAGGTCCATCACCTTCACTGGACTCCCTTAACTGGTACCTTATCACTGATTCCCCTTTATTGTCAGCCCTTTTCCGGTTCACCCTTCACTGGTCATCCCTTCCCCTTCGTCGGTCCCTACACCTGCTCCCACCTTAACTCGACCTCCCTTTACTGGTCCCTACTTCGTTGGTCATCTTATCCTTCACCGATCCCCATTACTGGTCCCACCCTCACTGGTCCCCCTTTTATTCATCAAGCCTTTTCCGGTCCCCCCTTCACTGGATCCATGCATCCCATTCACCGATCCCCATTACTGGTACCTTCCTCACCCCCCCCCCTTCACCTGGTTCCCTTTTTCACTGGTCAACCTTCTATCGGTCCCCCTTCACTGGACCCCTCCCCTGCTTCACCGGTCCACCCTTCACTGGTCCCCTCCCACAACTCAACGGTCCCCATTACTGGTCCCTTCCTCACCGGTCCCCTTCACCTGGTCCCCTCTTCACTGGTCAACCTTCTACCGGTCCCCCTCCAGTGGACCCCTCCCTCCTCCATCACCTTACCCTCCTACACCGGTTCTCCCTTTACTGGATCCCCTCACCGTTCCTCATTGCTGGTCCCACCTTCACTGATAACACGTCGTCTGGATCCGAAAGCCTCGCGCGACATCGGTGACACCTCTCCTCAACCCGAACGTCCTTGGTGGGACATCGGTGACACGTCTTCTGAACCCAAACACCTGTTGATCCACCTCGCTGACACCTGTTCTAAACGCGGACGCATGTTGAAGGAGGTGGGGGACATCTCTTCCCAACCTGCACCTCCTCTGCGCGACTTCGGTGACATGTCGAATATGGACGCCTGGTCGACAACTTCAACAGTCGACAACTGGTGACAACTACAACCCCGCCGTCCCCTCCCCCTTTTCCCATAATTCCTCCCAACACACTCCTTCAGCACTTCTGTCAAACAAACACCCACAGACAAACGACCGTTCTCGCTTATATATAGTAGGATATCATAGTCCAGCTTATCTGTGATTGGAAAATGTTAGATTTCTGTTATAAGATTTTGAAACACGCACTTAGCGTGAACAGTTAGTTAGAAAATACAAAGTTGTTTCCGGTGCGCAGTTTGTTCAAAGATGTGAAGAAACGTGAAGAACTACGGGGGTACAATTCTAGTGGGGCCAACTTGTTGTTTACCCGGCACCCAAGGAGAGGGATAGTGGCGCATGGAGATGGATAGCTGGTCTATCCTGTCATCAAATCAAGTCCTCTCAGGGGAAATTTCAACACGCAGCCTTCTAGACCAGCTTGGAGTGTTGCATTTGTATAGTAGCTACCTTTCAATTATGTTGGCTCTGTAAAATAGAGAAAGTGAAGTGTCCTACAGCTACAGGATCGACGATTTAGTGCCTTACCATATCCAACAGATCCTTTTTTAGGCTGGGGTCGAACTTGGAGAGCGGGACAGTTGCCGCCTTCCCAGCAACCGGCTGCGTTTCTGTTGACTCCGCCGACTTTATTCTCTCAGCTGACTTCGCCTGTCCTTCTGTTGACTCCGCCGACTTTATTCTCTCTGCTGACTTCGACGTGGTAGTTTCTGCTGATCCCTTCGTTACAGTTTCATGCGACCCCATTCTTTCAGCTGACTTTCCACCTAACCTTTTCACAGATCTTTCTGCCGACCCCTTTCTCATCAACTCGGACGATAGCTTCGCTGCTTCAGCCGAATTTGCAGTAGGTTTTCCTCCTGGCTCCTTATCCTCAACAAAGGGTACCATACGAAGGGATTTTCTTGACTGAGTTTTTTCTGTGGACAACGACTTGGTAGTCTCTGCTGAGCCCTTTGTTCCCGAGTCAAGTGATGACTTTGCAGTTGCAACCACTGTTCTTTCAGCTGACTTTTCCTTTGACCAATTCGCAGATTCTTCCGCCTTTTTAACCATTTCGGACGATAGCTTTGCTCTCTTGACAGAATTTGCAAAAGATTTTCCTCTTGATCCCTTGCTCATAAGATCCGGCTCTCTCTGGAGAGATTCTCCTGGCTGAGTTTTCTCAGTGAAGTCTCTCAGTGCTTTGTCACCTAAAAGCCAACACGTAGTATGACACTTTTCCTGTTCTTATTCCGCAAGCCGCATTCACTGACGCACTTTACTGAAGTTAATGAATGCATAAAAATTGTAGACTTGCCTCGTCTTCCTCCACCAACGCCTTCCGCTCCGTTTCTGTAAACGAACTCTAAAATATTTGTCGGCTCTAGGACAATTTTCGAATGGGGTCATCATAGCATCTCGTGGAGCGCATGTGTGGTGCATAGCCACGAAGAGCGAATGTTGATGTACTCTAATCCACTGTTCTCTAACAGACGCGAACTTCCATTTACGTCCATGCTGGAAAGGGAAAGAACTCTTGATGGACATGGGCCACCATATGTATCCTAGTTGGAGCAAATAATTAAAAAGTATGTAGCAAATTGAGTTGGGATTCACGGAGCGCCTTCTATAGGACAAAGTGGGACCTAAACTGACAGGT